>VWZZ01001251.1:0-34607 GCA_013399095.1 Psophia crepitans
TATAAACATTATAATGTTTATAAATATTCAAAGGGTGAATGTTAGATGATGGGACCACACTCTTCTCAGTGGTGCCCAGTGACAGGACAAGGGGCAACCAGCACAAACTGGAACACAGGAAGTTCCATCTCAATATGAGGAAAAACTTTTTTACACTGAGGGTGACGGAGCACTGGCACAGGCTGCCCAGAGAGGTTTTGGAGTCTCCTTCTCTGGACATATTCAAAACCCACCTGGATGCAATCCTGTGCAACTTGCTGTAGGTAATCCTGCTTTAGCAGGGGGGCTGGACTAGATGATCTCCAGAGGTCCCTTCTAACCCCTACCAATCTATGAATCTGCAAAAAGAAGTTTGAGGCCACTTGGGCCATAAAATCTATATCTTGCATACTCTTCCACCCTGCCATCAACAAGCAGGGAAATTTTCCAATCAAAATGTTCAAGGCAACCCCCAACCATCCCTCCAGCATGCACACAGCAGTCTTTAACCTGGTGAGCAGGTATGCAGAGAGCTGTGGAAAGTCACTGCAATTAAAGGAATGAGGAGTGCATCCTGTTAGACTTACCTACTGATTTGTGTCCCAATTCCCAGGCCAGATAACCCGATCCATCTATTACAATTAATCTTTTAGATTAGAAAGCGTCTGTGGATGGCATTTGACAACACCAGCACAAATAGAACTACTTGACTGAAATCTTAATATGTCATCAAAGTACCGAGGATCATAGACTTCTAGGAGAATTCATGTTGGAAGGGACCTTAACAGGTCTTTACCACAACCTCTTCCTCAAAACAAGGACACTTATAAGACCAGAACAGGTTGTTCAGTGCTTTATCCAGTTGGGTCTTTCAAATGACTCCCAGAATGTTGATGGCACAACCTCTCTGGGTGACCTGCTGGACCATCTTCATGCTGAAAATATTTTTCCCTTATGCAAGTCAGAACACCACTGTTTCAATTTCAGTGTGCATTTAAGCAAAATAAATATGGTATTGATATATAATTATTATCTGGAAGAATTAATGTTATGTAATGATGGAGGGCTTTTCACTCAGCTTTGTCCTCAAAACTTAAGGGGTAGATAAATTTGTATGCTCATTTTGAAACTACACCAGCTGTTGCTTGTTTATTATCTTGGGGAACAACTAATATACATTCAGAGCTATTCTATAACCAGATATGATACCTTGCATTTCAATGTCCTTTAGAGTAAGAAGACCCCCCAAGCACTTAAACATATATCACATAACCCTGCATTAACTGGCGGTTGCTTCTTTGGTTAAGCCTGGCAGCTGTTTAACCACAAACAGAAAATAAGGAAAAAAATAGTTCAGGATAAGACATGGGAAGTACTGCAGGAATTTGGCTTGTCCTTCTGTGGTGATGCTTCACTGGGAAGACCCGTCGTCAGCATTTCTCTCAGAAGAGGTTGTCTGGAAAGAAATTCCTAATTCACTTCAATACACCTAAATAGCAAAGCTCAGCAACTCCTGGTGATGTTAGTAGAAACTCTTCATTTCTCAGTCTGATCGAGAAGCAGAAAAATTGCTTTTAGTTAATGAAATCTGGATTCTGAGATGTCATAGAAAGCTCCTGTAATTCAAATATTTCTTTTTCCATTTTCAGTCCTGCACACTATGGCACATCGCTTCACTTAACTAAACAGGGGCTACACAACAAAGAAGAATGCAGTGAGACGTGACATGCTTCTTGAATTGGGGTCTGAAGTGTTGTCCCTTGCAATACACCTCAGGATTTCTTCATTGTCCAAGAGCAATGAAGAACGTAGCCCTGCATCATCTTAAAAGCACTCACACTCCCTAAACAGAGTCAGAGCTAAGAAGTTTTAATCTGGTAATGACCCATCAGAAGCAAGGATTGTTCTTTACTCCTCTGCACAGCATGTTCAGATGCTTGCCTTTTAAATGCTACTTTCCAGTGCTTGCTAAATTATGAGTTTCCACCTCTGCTAAAGGAAAAGAATAGGGACACCAAATGGTACAAAACCCTCAGACTCCCGTTCACCTCCACAGTATATTTGGATGAGTAACAACAAAGATGATGCTTTTTTTTTTTCTAGGATTGTTCAGTTCCATGGATTATAGTTCATATTTTCTGGCAAGCTATTCAGCTGCAACTGAGCACTCTGTAAATAAGAACAGATGCTTTACAACTTGCCGGTACCCTTTTCTACTGTCACTATCCAGTGTGCTGGAACAGAAAATCACTGTTATGCATTTAGGTGGGTTGGTTTTTTTTTTCCTTTTAACGGACAATTTATCACACTGAGGAAGAGCAACAAACGGCAAAAATTGGCAACAGCTTTCATAATTAGCACAGGGAACCAGTCCGGTGACATGATTAGCAGAGAAGCTTCAATGATTTTGCCTTGATGTTTCAGGGTAATTTCTATCCAAGGGTGAAAGAGACAATTGGGTGTTCTGTCTTCAAAGGAATTTGCAACACTCAGAAAATAAGACAATACCCTCAGCGTGTTGCCAGTATCTTTCAGAGGTGAACACGTTTCCCACCAAAACTATCAACAGCACTGCATCGACTGTGAGAGAGAATGTCCATCCATTTTCCAACACAGGAATTTGTTGGCCAACCTTCAGAAGGCTGGGCCATCGATTAAGGCAACAGAGTGGAGGAAACTTCAGGTTCTAACACAGCTCTTGTGCATGGGAGATAAGATCTACCCATGCTTGTTGAAGGTGCTTTTAATCTCCTGCTACCACTGAAGTGGTGTGAAATGTTCACAAAAATCTTTTCCAAAATTCTCCAAGTTCTTAAAGGACAAAGGTCCACATGACATGTCAGAGACTCCAGCTTACTCTTGTAAGTAGCAAGAAAGAGAAAATTCCTCAACTACTTGGGGTTTTTTCCTCATTAGACAAAGCCAAACTGCAAACATAGGCTTTTGTGTCTAAATGGCAAACAGGTTTTTATGTCTAGATGAAGACAGTAATTATAAGAATAATAATAAATGGAGACACTAAATCAAGTGCACAGGGGAAAGTGTTTATTGCTGATAGACTTATGCACCTCCCAGCAGTGACCTCCAGACAGTGATTTCAGGGAAGTCCTGAACAGACTTAACTCCCCATCCCACCACATCCCAGACTTCTGATCCTAAAAACAACTTGCAAACAGATGAATCCAGCGGCAAGGAGAGCATACAATGCCACTAGCCTTTATAGGGGCATTTAGGGGAGATTCCAAATATTCATTGCAGGAGTCAGACATTTTTTTCAAAATGGAGTTTCAAGTAGGATGGAGATAGATCAGTCAGAGCATTTAAATGTCAGCTTCATCCCTTCAGTGTAAAGACATGGCAGTTCTTCTCTGTCTCCCATAAGTGATTTTTTCCTCTTCTCTGCTTGATATAGATTAGTGTTTCACAAATAAAAGAGTTCCTTAGTGCCAAAGTCAAATCATATTATCAGAAACATGGAAGAGAGTTCAGTAGGCACAAAGCTAATTCTACTAATACCCCATGAATGTAATTTTAGTTGTCAATTAAAGAAGAAATACTTCATCTTCTTTTAAATGTTGAAGAACAGAATTAATGCCACAGCCCAATTTCTATCATACAACTTAATAACACAGTTATGAAGCTGAGAAAATCCTAAAACTTATTTTGCTTGGCTTCCAGCCTGACAATTTTCAGAACTATGTGCAATGCATGGATATGTTTCCCATTAAAAAATTATTTGTTAAGCTCCATTCATTCAAGATGCAGGAAGAGACAATTCAATGGCTTATCAACTCCATCAGAACATCACTTGATTTTTCTGCTTGGCCTGCACTCACATTACAGTTTCCCTAAGTACTTGCAACAGCCCATATTCAAATAACGTCTCATATCAGGCGACAATGAATTACAGGCCTGTCAAGTCTCTTGTGCCGAGTGTGGGACTCCCCCAGGCTCCCCTCCACAGCTGGGCTGTTTCCTTGCACGTTTCCTGTGCAGCATCACACCAAGTTGGCCCACTCTGTGCCCTGCTAATCCAGTTCATCTAGCACAAATGGGAATGTTCAGCTCCAAACTGAAACACCTAAAGATAAATGTCCCCATGTGAATACATGTGCACTAGATATCTGAGTTTCAGCCAGTAATGATCTAGGGCTCAGTTCGGTGCCATTAGAAATGCCCTAGGAGATCCCACATGACCTTCAGGCATCAATCCACAACAGGATGAGTCTCAGCTAGGACCATGTTTTACAGTTCCATCCAAACATCTTGAGTATTCAAGAAAGAATCTCACATGTTATGAAACCCTGCCCTTCACCTTGACTTAATCCCACCCAGAGGGGTAGAAGACCAAAGCTTTTCAGCTGGAGAATGAATCCAGCCTGCACCTGAAAGTGTCCATTTTACTTGCAGCAAAGAAATTTCACCTCTGTATTCATACACACACACAGAGAAAAGAAAAGAAACTTAAAACAAGGCTTATGCTGTAAGCTAGTCACATTCAGAGCTGGATTGAAATTTGGAATACATCAAGGTTAAGGGGTTGTATAGATCTGGGATCCTGCCTCCCTCCCCTGGTAAGATGGGGTCTTCTGAAAAACTAGAAGTTAGGTGTAGATTCATAATACTGCTAAAATTGTGGAATGTTGGAATATAAGGATTGGGTCAGGCCTGTTTCCTAGTATTAGAAAAATATTTGCAACAGAATTCATAAACAGAAAAATCTGTTCAAGAAAGTTTATGGAAAATCAGTAATAATAAATCAGCTGCTGTATTTGAAATGGCTCTTTTTTTTTTCTTCCTCAAAAGTTGCTCAGTTTACCTCCATTTTGACTGCTGTGCAGCCCCACTAAGTGTGATTTGTGATTAAAGTTGCTTGTAACACTGGTGTTGAGGTCAACACCTCTAGTCACAAGTGGGGTCCCCCAGGGATCGATATTGGACCCAACAATGTTTAATTTCTTCATAAGTGATTCGGATGACGTGATAAAGGGCACACTGATGAAGTTTGTGGATGATACCAAACTGAGTGGGGAAGTAGACACTTTGGAAGGGAGAACCACCCTGCAGGGAGACCTGAATAGGCTGGAAGAGTAGGCTAACAAGAACCTTATGAAGTTCAACAAGGACAAGTGTAGGGTCTTGCATCTGGGAAAACATGATCCAGGAGTGCAGCACAGACTGGGATCCGCGTGGCTGGAGAGCAGCTCTGTGAAAATTGATCTAGGGGTCCTGGTGGAAAAGCTCACTATGAGTGAACAGCGCACTACAGCGGCAAAGAAAGCAGACATGATGCTGGGCTGCATCAACAAGGGCATCACCAGCAGAGATAAAGAAGTCATTATCACACTCTGCTCAACGTTTGTCAGGCTACACCTGGTATATTGTGTTCAGTTTTGGTCCCCACTACACAAAAAAAAGATATGGACAGGCTGGAGAAGGTCCAGAGAAAGGCCACAAAGATAATCGAAGGACTGGGAATCCTGCCATACAAGGAAAGCCCAAGAGAACAGGGTTTGTTCAGCCTTGAGAAACGATGGCTTAGGAAAGACCTCATCATCGTGTTCCAGTACTTAAAGGGTGGCTACAGAGAAGATGGAGGCTCCCTTTTTAGAAGAAGTCACATGGAAAAGATGAGGGGCAACGGGAGCAAGTTAATCCTGGGATGATTCTGGTTGGATACAAGACAATTTTTCACAATGAGAACAATCACCCATTGGAATAATCTCCCCAGGGAAGCGGTGGATTCCCCAACATTGGACACTTTTAAGATTGAGCTGGACAGGGTGTTTTTGTCTAGACAGAGCTTTTGCCAAGAAAGGTTGGTCCAGATGATCCTTTAGGTCCCTTCTAACCTGGTATTCTATGATTCTAGTACAGTCATTTATAGTACAGCTTATTTTCATTGCCACATGGACCCCCAACACTGGGTTAAACCAGACAGACAGAGGGCATACAAGAACTCATTAGCAAAGACTTTAACTGCAGAAGCAGGGTAGGTTATGGGCAAAAGTTGAGATCAGGCCACAGTCCCAGGTATTAGGCTGTACGATCACCAGTATCTAGACCTCAATTCAGCTGCCTACACACGGGGATCTTCTGACAAGGGAGTTGCCATGGAACTTGTGAGATATCTGCAAAGTGCAAGCAGATGTGATGTAGAACCAACAGTAGACAGGCAGATGGAGATCAGGAGCAATTCCCTGAAGTATCAGGTTCCTCTCAGGAGCTGAGTACAGGCCCCTGGAGAGAACTGACAACATGCTTGGTTGAACAATTCAGTTCACCAAGCAGTGGATGCCTAATTTAAGGCAAACTGAGCCAGTTTCCATGGAGCATATTGGCTCTTGGAGAAAAGCCATATGATTCCAATAGAAGCCAGAATGAGGTGACATCTGAGCTCAGCTGGACAAGCAGGGTCACAGAAAAAGGTGTTAATCAAATGAAAATAATACATGTCCATTCTGTTTAAGAAGGCCTGGTCTATTATGGAGGTGAGTGGAGTTCAGAAGAGAAAGAGTGGAAAGATAGGGCAGAGGTAGGACATGGTAAAATGGGTATGTGCAAGGCCTGTGGTGCTGGGCTGAGAAGGAAGAAACATCAGGGGATATATAAAGAATTTTACAAGTGACAGCCAAAAAACTCCTGGAGCTAATACGAAGGCATAAAACCTCTGGCACCAGAAGTTTAGGCTGCTTTTTCTTTTTTCCCCTTCTCCACCACTCCCATGGATTTTCCTGAATAAATCATAGCGGGGGCTTGCTGACTTCTCAGTACACAGCCATAGTCACGATTGGTGTCTTAGTGTCTTTCATTAACTCTTTTAAGAGAGCAATGTTCTCCAAACATAGTATCCAACCACAGACTGGTGAATGATCCTTACTAGCAGTGCTTTTTTTGTTTCCCTTCTGGTTTGCATTTATTTGGCCTAATTAATATTCAATCTGAGTTCACTTTTCACTCAGATAAATAGAGCAGAATTCAGAGCAAAGAGGGCTTTTTGGATGTATCCAATGATCAGCCTTCAAATGCACAAGTCCTGCTATGTCAAGTGAGAGATGACTTGTGTCAGTAGTGAGGGGGTGAAGTACAAGCGTATCTGGAGTCATTGCACGGGCACAGGCCATGAACCTTTTTTTGAAAGGAAGGATTCCCTTTCCAACGACAGGCAAGGGAAAATCTGGGAATCTGACCTCAATTGCCAGCTCTGCTGCACCATGGTGGTGATTGAGCTGCAGTTCCTTCATTTTCTAGCACCTCAACTCACCTTCTCTTCACCTGCACATGTCCATAAGCTAAAGTGTTCTGTGCCAGTCTTTTTACATATTGTATTTAAAAGCTCTAACAAAAGAACGGTATTGGGGGTTCAAGATATAGGGATTCCCGTGTGGCACCGGCTTGGAGGCAGGGATAGTCGAGGGAGACTACCGGCATGAACAGAGGTAGAAGCTAAATAGTTTCTTTGGCCCAGAGTCATAACAGCTCTTGGTGACTCTGTGTATCACAACACCTAGGGATTAGGAAGCTGTCCCCAGCTGGATCACCAGAGGTGGGACCCAAACATCGGAGAAAGTCAGATACCTCAAAAAGCAGTGCAAAAAGTCTGTACTCCAAGCAAGAATCTGCCCAGATTTGTGCACAAGGAAATGTTAGCCCTATCTAAACACTGCCCCTGATGTTTTAGTCCTTGTGAGATGCAGGGTCAGCAATAGGGCTGCTCTCTAGACCCATGACACTGACCCCAGTGGGCTTGCTGCCCTGACATTGTGGACAACACCAAAAAGCAGCCCCAGTGCTCCCTTCTCCCCTTCTGTAGCCCATCACACTGGGATCAGGGAAGTGCAATTTTCAGTTTTATCAAGCAGCAGGAAGACCCAAGCCCTAGGATCCCATCTCCTGGTGAACAACTGGCCAGCTCTTACACCAACAGCAGGGCCACTTCCCTGCCCTGTGGAAAGCTCGGTTCAGCATCACATAGGAGCTCAGAGGCTAGGCAAGAATCCAGCTCTTCAGGGTGGTATTTGACTGCATTAAACATTAGACCACACTTTCTCTTTCTTAAATCCCCTTATTTTCTCCCTCCACACTTTCCAAATTCTGCAGCTAATCAGGCTGGGACCCTACAGACAATAGGTTTAATCCCACACCATCCCAATTAATATTTTTCACCCTACACGCTGCATGTAGCAAGGATCCTGCAAAAGAAATAATATAAGATAGGGTATAATCTTTTTCTGCTAGCTATCTCTATCCCAAAATGGATTAGTTCTCCTTTATTAAGAGTTCTTTGTCAACCAGACCAGAGAACTACAGCTTTATTACTGTGAGTTTAAATAATTATGTACGTCTACTCTAATAAGAGAAAACATGGTTTGGATTTTGTAACAGATGAACTTGAGTTCTTCAAGCCTGCTGTGTCACTGCAGTTCACCAGAGCTGTCGAACTAACTAGTTTTATTTAAAATTTAAATTATTAAAATCTCATTAAGTTCTGAGTTTTCACTGTGACACATGAATCACACAGATCTTATTTACTTGTTATTCACATTTCCATGGTGCTAATCATCACAATATCCTCCTGATGAAAGAACATGCCATAATTTTGTGTTGGAAAGCATTGTAACGTTAGGAAAAACTTTAAAAACCCAAACACTTCCTAGGTTGGAGTAAAGAGAATGCCTCCTACATCAACCAAAGACTTGCAACATTAGAACTGAGCTGGTACTTCCTCCAGATTTAAGTGGTCAACTGTCACGAAGAGGCGGATTAGACTGTTCTTACCCTACTGAAATATGGAAAACGCATCTGCTAATGTCTGGGTTGGAGGATTAGTACTTTTAAAGTGATTTAATGACTGCAGTTTAATCTATGGAAATTTCTGGACACCTAGGCAGTTGACGTGCGATGCTAAGTCAATCTAAGCATACAGAGTTAAACCTAACACATTTGGGTTGAACCTTTAGCTTTCAGCCTGACCATTATCAGAAGGGAAGAGTAATAGATGTGTGAATATGAAAACTGGGGTACTTTCAGAGCTTTGGAGGTACTTATGAGCTGTGTAGAGTCCTGAACTATTGTTGAATCTCATTTCTCTTTGGTACCTTGTAATTGGGTGATTGCAAAGGTTTACAATAACCAACATATTGTAGCACAATACAAGACTATAAAATTGCTTTGTTTTCCTGCCAATTATGTGGTGAGAAATATATGGCTGACATGTCTTGCCACGTAGGGGAAAAAAAAAAAATCATTTCCCAATTAGCTTTGTGTATTTTTGGCTAAGAAGTTTTCTCATGAGTCACAAATCATTTTCTCATGGCATCAGTAGCCTTATTACATATGCAACTCATTTTGTTCTGTAATCTAAAGCAGCAACAAAGTGAAAAATTCTGATATCTCTCCTAGCATTCAGTTATAAGAAGCTGCAATAATTTTTCCTTGTCTACAATAGCAGTAGGTACAAAGGATCTCAAGAACAGGAACACCATTGTGCTTTCTGTTGGCAATAAGGGATATAATGAATAGCATATACAATGATCCTGACCTCAGCGCATCAGTCACCATTGACTATTTTATGTCAGAGTTCCAAAACTATGCCAGCTCAGAAAAAAAACATTTTCATAGCACTCTTCTCTTACTTATTTATCACATGGAATTAATATTGTATTGGATCCACCCTACTCTCAGTGAGATCAAGAGGGAGTTCAAAACTGGTTTCAACAACAGAGAAATTAAAGATTCCTTTTTCTTTTGCTGACCCTTGAAAAAAGAGAGAATACTAGTAACCACATTAAACAAACCAAAAAAAAAAAAAAGTACTTGGCAATCGACAACATTATAAATAGAAAATATTTCATTTTGATGAGCATTAGAAAAATCTAAACATAGTGATTCCTGTTTGCTTGCTTCTTCTGGGTATGTCTACCTCCTCCAAGAAGCGGCCTTTACAGCTTCTGAAAGATGGGCCACTTGAGAATGGAACCTGTGTTACAAACTGGCTACTTTAATGTTGAAGTCTTTGTCCTGAGTGTGTCTTGAGTTGCTGCTCTTTCCATGGTCGGATTGTTTTGAAGCTTTCCTGCTGTAAAGAGATGTCTGATGCAGTCTAGATCTTTTTTTGAGAAAACAGCCAAACTTCTGTTCATGAAAACATGTTCCATAATGTCAAACCGATCACAAGTATTTTGAAGTTGGCATACTAAACCTTTAAAGATATATTACCTAGTTTTGGGGCAGAAGTAAATTATCTTACAAACCTTAGAAAACTTCCCACTGCAGCCCGCAAATGAAAAAGCAGCATGACTATTTCACCACAGGCATGAAAATTACTCCAAAGATTTAACTCATAACATGGACCTAAGTAGGAATAACTCACCTCAAGCCCTCCAAGTCTATTAACATCTCAATAGACTCTGCTTTCAGCAGAAACATTTGGGTGGATTAGCAATAGGTATGTTTATCTTCATTTCTGAGATGCTACAGAAGGCTAGAAATATAGTATCTCAGATATTACGTTCAGGGTGGAGGGCAGGCACCAGCACAGTGTGAGAGCGCCCTGCCTTGTTGAATTACACTACATCACATAGGAGGCCACAACCTTGTCTTTCACCATGTATGTCATAGAATCATAGAATCATAGAATCATTAAGGTTGGAAGAGACCTCAAGAATCACCTAGTCCAACCATCCCCCCACCATCTATTAACCACTAAACTATGTCCTTAAGTACCACATCCAACCTTTCCTTAAACACCCTCAGGGATGGTGACTCAACCACGTCGAGTACCTCTGTCAGCCTCTAATTACGTGAGTTCACTCACTCAGCAAGTGAGTTCTTCAAATTGTCTTTCTTGCATGTCTGACAGCTGTGTTTTAGCAAGGATCAGTGATGGCTGATCAATGGATTAGCAGATCTTTTCATACTCCCACCTGGGTTTATGCTGGCCCAACCAGGGCACAGATGCCAGGCTGGCTGTGTGTAAGGAAGGCTTCTGGCTGGCCATGGTTCTTGAGAAGAACTCTCTTTTTAATATTTCTCTCCTCTTCAAAAATGGAGGTTTTTTTCCTCTTCTCTTTTGGAGACTGCTTTCCTTTGCACAGTATCTAAGGAGACTCTGTAGACAAAGACTATTGCCAGCACCACCAGTTCCTTTGCTCCCTCTTGGGCCTGGGTTAGCAAAGCTGGTAGCAGGGACTTACCAGCTTAGGACAGAAGCTGACGTAGTCCAGCTGCAAGGAAAGAGTTTTGCTGTAAGATTGGGAAAGACCAGTCCTAGCACACTAGCTAGGATGGTGCCAGTACCAAACTGTACCAGACTGACTCCAAAACCAAGCAGCTCTCCAGATCTGAGGGGGAGAGGTTGTTAGTATTATGAGTCTGATTCCAAAATTACTAACGACTTGCTTGTTTTTAAAGAATCAGCCTGCCTGTACATTCATGACAGCCGAGTTCAGTTTCTTTGGCAAACCAACATATTTTCAGAAATTAAAAATGAACAGAGACAGGAGCCAGTTTTAAGGCAAGTATGCCTCGAAAGCAGAGTTCACTCTCGTTGCTCAAAGGTATTTCAGCTCTGCCAGTCTGTTGCGAAGCCCTGGCTGCTCAGGATTCTCTGAGCCTACCTGGTTTCCAGATACTGGTGAGCTTCAAGCAGGAATATGCTGCAAATCAGGGGGTTTTCTTGTCAAGCATCCACCCAAGTCCACATTATAGCACTTACAGTCACCGATGGCTCAGTTCCAAGCAGTGATAAAGCTCAGGGCCTGTTTCATCTTAATCAACTCACACTGACTAGCTTTAACTACCTCTTATGGGATGGCCTTACAGCTCTCCAACTGTACTTTTCCTGCCAAGTTTGTTCTTTTCAATGTTTTGCTTTCAAGTGTCTCAAGAGCACAGTTCATACCACCCCATATAAATCTCCAAATTTACAGCATGTCTAAGTTATACACAAGATGGTCAGGGAACGATGCCTAATAGAGAACTGTCAGCAGCAGACTACGGGAGAAGTGTGCGGGACAGGTAACAATCAGGCAGGAGAGAAAAACAAAGACCTGCAGGAAAACTAAAGAAGGAGCAGTGGGTCTGGGTACAGAGGCCAGGTCACCAAATGACATTTTTGCCAGCTTAATTACGTCAGCTGGTGCTGCTATTTTTATAGCACTTCTCTACTGGTGAAAGCCCTAGCAATCTTGCCAGCATAAAAATATTAGACCTTTCTCTTCTCCAGGAATTTAGGAAAATTGCGCAAACCCCAAATACCTGTTTTATTTATTGACTCTGCCTCTAAATCCAAAGTTTACTAAATCAACCACCCTACCACAGAATCATAGAATCATAGAATGGTTTGAGTTGGAAAGGACCACAAGGACCATCTAGTTCCAACCTCTCTGCCACAGGCAGGGACACCCTCCACTAGACCAGGGTGCCCAAAGCCCCATTCAACCTGGCCTTGAACACTTCCAGGGAGGGGGCATCCACAGCTTCTCTGGGAAGCATTTCTTTGTAATATCTACTCTAAATCTCCCCTCTTTTAGTTTAAACCCATTACCCCCTATGCTATCACTACACTCTGTCATAAACAGTCCCTCTCCAGCTTTCCTGTAGGCCCCTTCAGGTACTGCAAGGCTGTGATTAGGTCTCCCCTGGTGCCTTCTCTTCTCCAGGCTGAACAAGCCCAACTCCCTCAGCCTGTCCTCACAGGAGAGGTGCCTCAGCCCTCTGATCAACTTTGTGGCCCTCCTCTGGACTTGCTCCAGCAGCTCCATGTCTCCAGTCCTTCTCTGATGCAGGAACGGGGTCTGGGTGTCAGTACAGAAGAAGAGCAGGGGTTGAGTGAAAGCACTGCCCATCCTCCTTCCTTCAGAGGGCTCCAGCACTTTCAGTCTCAGTTTGTCCATGGATGAGGACAACATGGCAATTGAAAATGGATATGATGGACCCATGACTGCCCATAGGATAGATGTGCTTAGCTCCTTCTCCCCCTTTCAGACTCTGAACTTCTGGTCCCAGGGCCAACACCCTCCTCCTCTTCAGTTGTAGTTCCCTTCTGAGTTAATTTCTTTGTCCTGCCAAGGTGGACAGAAAGGGGAATTGGTTTTAATAACATGGCAGACAGGAAGAAAGGAGCCCAGAGGACCTGTTTCTGGCAGCCTTTGATGCCTTCCACTTTTAACCTTGATAAGGGTTGAGTGGAAGAGAAGTGAGTGGCTGGGTTGCAAGGCTCTGGCTGGAGTAGCACAGGGAAATACCTGCCAGAGACTGAAGAGTGGGAAAGGGATAGACATGAGTCTGACAACCCAGAAAAGCAAATCAAGAGGGACGCAACAAATCACCAATGCCAACAGTTGGTGCTTAAAAGTCCAGCTGTCTGCTCCCCTCACATCCTGCCTGCTCGAACGCCTGGTCATTAAGCCCATCCATCCCAGGGTGCTCTGGTCCCAGCTTTCTCCAGTGAAACTAAGTCTGTTTCTGAGCAGAATTGTGTGCTCAGGGAAAACCCTGAGCAGTCGTGCTGAACCAGGACAGACAGTCACAGCTTTCCGCAGTCAAACTAGTTGTGCAATCCAGGCAGTGGCAAATCTTTGTTTCTCTATAAAACAATTCCGTAGTTAGAAGTCATTCAATACTGGGTTTTGGTAGAGCCAGAGGGTGTGTAAGGTTAAGCCACACTCATGTGTTTAACTATTTCTTTTCCTGAGTGAGAAAAAAGGGGAAACTCAGCTTTTTAATGAAGGTTTTGTCTCATCCTCCCCCAGTATCTAGTTCAGATCTGGTTTTCCAGGCAGGACATTTATTCAGCTGACTTGGAGCTAATCAGCACTGTTTTGAAGTTAAAGCAGCCTTTGTAATTGAATCTTGTTGTGGATAAGTTGAGGGGAGAGGCGGGGAGAGAAGGGTTAATCCTATGCTTTTTTTTCCACTATGAAACCCAAGAAACATCAGCTACTGTCTTTTTCCCTTCAGCCTTTTTTCCCTTTGCCTTTCTTTCCAACGGGCTGGGATAGAAGATCCAGATCCCTTTCCTTCTGCGCTTTTGTTCCTAATAGGTTTCAAACACTCAGTGATGAGCAGTGACTTTTTTTCCCTCCCTCCCCTCAGACAGTCAAAACAGAAACCGCGTTCTGCCGTCACCTGGCAGAAAAGAGCAGTGACAGGGAGCCACAGTGCAGCAGTCACCAGTAAAATGGACGTGGAAACTGAAATACACACTGCCCACAAAAGGACAACCTGGCTGATGGTCTTGTCTTTGGCTTGCAGTTGTTTTAGCTATTCACATTTAGCTGAGATACTCAAGTCTTGGAAACCGGTTCTGAAATAGGGTTCCCAGGTCTTAGCTTGAAGTATCCGAGTATTTCCACCTCGGACTCAGTGAATCAAGTCCTTAATACAAATTCTAAGAGAGAAAATACTGCTTTCTGCCTTTCATTAAACGCTAATATACTTGACCCCACACACGCTTTTCCCCAGCTGATAAATTAGTTTTATTTGCATTTGGGTCCCTCTAGTGGAAAAAAGAAAAAGCCCAAATACTGCTGCAAAACTTGAGTGCAATGTGCTTCATTAAGAACCGCACAACTTGCAACCGACAGTGTTTCTGCACCTTTGTTTCACCATTTAACAGCAGGTCACACTGCAGCTTGATACAAATTAAGCTGCTGTGGTGATAGAAGCCAAATATCACCCTCCCAAGCTCTGAGGAACATTATTCCTGTTCACCTCCATGCCAGGATATTCCACACCTTTTCTATCAGAGACAGCTGGCTTGGGTGCAGCTTTTCAGGAAAGGACCTGGGATCCTGGTGGACATCAAGTGAACCCAGGTCAGCAATGCACCCTTCCCAACTTCATACGGAGCTGTAGCAAGACTGAAGGCAGCAGGTTAAGGGAGAGATCCTCCTCCTCCATTCAGCACTGGCGTAGCCACAGATGGAAAACTGGTCAGCTTTGGACTTCCAAACACAATGCAGACACTGACTGACCAGATTAAGTTCCACAGAAGGCCACCGAGGTTGTGGGGGGCTAGAGCACACAGTGCAGGAGGAGAAGCTGAGTAAGCCAGCCTTGTGCAGCCTGGAGAAGAAACAGCTTACAGGAGTCCTTACTGCTGTCTACATCTAAGGGGAGGGCACAAAGAAGGTGAAGTCCATCTCTTCTCAGAGGTGGACAGTGAGGAGACACAAGGCAACACACACAAGACGGAACAAGGGAAACTATAAAGAGACATAAGGAAAAAATATTTTACTGTGAGCACAGTTCAGCAGTGGAGAAAGTACCCAAAGAGAGTGAAGTATCTCCAGCACTGGAGATATTCAAGACTTGATCGAACAAGGCCCTGAACAATGTGCTCTGTTTTCAAAGTCAACTGTGCTTTGAGCAGGAGGTTGGGTCAGGTGAAGTCTGGAAGCTTCTCCCAGTCTAAATTATTCTGTTTTGCATCTCTTACCCACTGAATAACTCACCTGGGCCCTGGCTTTAGTGAAGAAGATTTTGGAAAGGAGCGGTGGATGGAGGAGAAATTAGCCAAATAGACCAATCCAACATCTGCGATTGTGGATCTGAAGGACAACTGTCAGTCTGCATACATCCCATCTAACTTCAGATACCTGAAGGACTATTAGGACTATGGCCACTCAGTTCTGACCCATTCTGAATCACCTTCTATCTCTTCATCACTGAAGAAAGAAGTTAAAATACAGAAGAATTCAGTGATGCATCCTCATCAGCAATTCAGCAGCTCCAGAGAACAATTCAGACATGCTTCAAATCAAGGCATGCTGCTGTTTAGAGATGAAATAACAGGATTTGGGGTGGGGCAGAGGGAGGGTATTAATGCTTTTTGCACTGCAGCCAGAGTGGCAAAATGGTTATATTCATTTGGAGGAAAAAAAAAAAGAACTGGCAAACCCACCTGACACAAGGGTGTTTTCTGTGTTTATTGGTTTTTCTGCTTATTTTTTCATTCTACTGTATTTTATGATTAAATGATGTTGTTAGGAATTACAGCCTGGCTTTTCTCCTGCTGAAATAAATTGAAAACTCACTGATTTTTTCTAGTGCCAAACCAAGATTTTTATGATCTTTCCACAGTGGCCAGCCCACCACACTGCCTGGCCGAGAGCGTGACCAGTCTTTCTCAAGGGCAAGGTGCTGACTGTCCTCAACAGATGGTTCCACTGGTATTTCCTCTCTTAGGAAAGGGCTGAGCAAGGGGCCATTCCCTCATCTCACGTACAACTGAGCAGTCTCTGCCAAACCTTTCAAAAAATATTCAGCCTGGAGCAGGAGGTCCCAGTGAAAAGTTGTGTCTCCGAGGGTTAAAACCTAACTGAGCTGTGAGGAGAAAGAAGGAGTTGATAACATTATGGTGTACATCACTATGAGCTGCTCCTTATTTTGCTGGTCAGCATTAGCACTGTCTTTACAGGGCTGGAGAGCAAGTATTGGGCCACCAATAGCAAAGCACTCCTCCTAGGAGCCTTCCTTCTGGTTTCAAGTTGTTCAAATACCAGTTGAGTGTCACACTGAAACAAGGAAACTCCAGGAGTGTGTTTTGACGCAAGAATCTCCTTGTCTCCAGGCAAAAAGAGAAAAATTTTACATCTCCCACTCTGAAAAAAAAAAAAAAACATGGACCAGAAACTGGGCAGAGAATAAGGGAGGTGATGGGACAGCAGCTCCCTACCCAGGCCATCCTGAACCAGCGACATGAACCGGTATCAGGACTTTGAAAGGGAAATTTTCTGCAATGGGGTAAAAAATGCCAGCATGAATCAGATTAACCCCTTTCCTTCTGTTTTGGGGACTGGAAAAGACCCGACTGACATTGCTGAGCAGCTGAGCACCTGCGTCCAGTGCATTTAACACACCAGACCCCAGCAGATGCAATTCAGTCCTTAAAGTCATATAAAATTACTCAAGACATCGCACTGATCTGACGACCAGCTGCCTGAGCCATGATATCTGAGAGTTCAAAACAATGTGAAAAGTGAAGTTCCAGGAACAAAATCCTTAGAGGAACCTCAGTTCCAAGGGCTTCCTTACCTATATAATTAAGTGCCTTTAGTATTACAAATGCATACCATGACATGGGGAGAGTCCATCGCTGGTTAGAAGAGCCAGCTCCCTTCATCCACTCCAACAATGCCCTTACCCAGCCAGGGTAAGGGCACCCTGCACATGGGACCCAAAGGAGAAGGGAAGGTGTCGTGCACTGAAAGAGCACAAAGGCACAGCTGAGCATATAGTTGAACTTAAGCCTTCAAGTCCAGTAACACTCTTCAGCCTGGAGAAGAGAAGGCTCTGAGGAGACCTAATCACAGCCTTCCAGTACCTAAAGAGGCCTACAGGAAAGCTGGTGAGGGGCTGTTTCTTAGGGAGTGCAGTGACAGGACGGGGGGAATGGGTTCAAACTAAAAGAGCGGGCTTTAGATTGGATGTTAGGAAGAAATTCTTTCCTGTGAGGGTGGTGAGGCCCTGGAACAGGTTGCCCAGAGAAGCTGTGGAGGCCCCACCCCTGGCAGTGTTCAAGGCCAGGTTGGATGGGGCTTTGGGCACCCTGGTCTAGTGGAGGGTGTCCCTGTCCATGGCAGGGGGGTTGGAACTAGATGATTCTTGTGGTCCCTTCCAACCCAAACCGTTGAATGATTCTATAACACACAGCAGCCTCAGAGAACCTTTTCCACCTCTCTCTGCCTTATGACAAAGCAACAGGAGATCATGAAGTCAGGATGAATCAGAGAAAGGATGAGAACAAAACACAGAAGCCAAACATTAGGGGAATGGGTGCCAGATCTTTGCATAAGCAAATCTGTTGCCAATCACTATACTAGATAGCGAAGCTCGTGTGCCTTGAGCACAGTTTTTCTATCCAAAGAATTCAGATTTTAAGCAGATTCTGCTGGCTAAAAGCTCGCCATAGGGCTGTGATCCCTTCAGCTGCACGGCAAAGGGTAGAAGGCAGCACACGGATCTTGCTGGTAACCAACCACATTCGATACTGGTTTCAAACACTATTAAGAGCACCAGTTAAAGAAGGAGGCAGAATTGCATGATGTCCATCTCTCTGATTTCTTGGCAGCTGCATGTCCATGTTGTAGTTCTCCACAACTGAGTCCCAACATACTATTCCACAGCGGCTGTCTTCTCACTTACCTCCTGTCCATGATTAATGTACATTGGGATAGAATAGAATAGAATAGAATAGAATCATTAAGGTTGGAAGTGACCTCAAGGATCATCTAGTCCAACCATCCCCCCACCACCTATTACCCACTAAACCACGTCCCTAAGTACCATATCTAACCTTTCCTTAAACACCCTCAGGGATGGTGACTCCACCACCTCCCTGGGCAACCCGTTCCAATGCCCGACCACCCTTTCCGAGAAGAATTTTCTCCTCATCTCCAACCTGAACCTGTAGACCCCTAGCTGATCAGATCAACTTTGCATCCTCACTGCAAGGTATCTTCCCTGGCAGGACTTTCCCAAAAGAAATCTTTCTGGCAGAAATTGGTCCATCTCTTGGCCTCTGCTACTGTCCCTCTCCGTGGGATCTCCATATGGCAGTACCGCTCTTGCCCGTGATGATGAGTGATCCAATAAGGCTCAGTAGCCTTTGATCCTTTCAGGAGATGACTTCTCCTTCCTTCCCTGTGTATGAGAGAGCATCCAGTCTGTCTGGTAGTGCCCCTGGCAAAAGCCTCCTGGGCAAAGGAGCTGACTGGCATGCTGGAGCTGTCCATGAGTCCTTAAGGACAAAGTCTAAAGGAAACCTGTGTTTAACAGTGCCAAAATCTGACAGGCTTTCAGTCCAGAGGTCTGAGGCCATGCTAAACACCCCATTGCTTTCTCTGTGAGGTTGCTGTTCAGAACTAACCCTTACTGACTGAAACACCTCCTCTCAGCCGGCAAAAACCAAAATGCCTTCATGGGGAGCTGTAGAGATGCCTTAGCTAAGCTAGGACAGGGACTTCAACCATATCCACCCATTAGCAGGGAGCTCTTCTATTCCATGCAGAGCTGTCTCTTACTCTGCCAGCAGGTTTTGGAAGTGATCACCAACAATAGAGGGGTTTCAGCACTGTTTTATGCCAGGATCTACAAGGGGTGTCCACAAGGTTATAAAATATCATGTCCTGCATTCCTTCAGGGGTTCTTAGTACAAGCTGAAAGGTTGGGCTCTGCAGAGCCCTAACGAGCTCAGAGGGTTGGAAAAGCAGCAGATAGAGAAATTAGTTCTAAAAAAAAAAATAATTACACTATCACCACATTTGCCTATAATGCTTGAGAACAAATGAAGACGAATCATGATGTTGATATGACCTTACTATGCAATTTTAGATACTTGCTCTCAATACTAGAAGTAGTCAAGTTTCTCAGGAAACCAATTCTAAGAAAATTTCAACGTGAACAAAGCAATACTGCATCCTCAAATTCAGCCTGCAACTGGCTGAAATTTTCTTCCAAATATCATAGTCCAAAGAAACAGAACTGATGAATTTCAGTAGAAGCATTTTAAGCTTAAAGGAATTTCAAGTGAGAAAAATAGGTCTTATAGTGGAAAAATGTTTGGCAATACAGGCATAGCAATTGCTACCAGCTCCACCTATAACATATTCAAATTAAAGCACACTGCAGAGTCCCTAGTAAAAAGTAGATTAGTGAACACACTATTATTTGCGTTGATACTTGCCATGAGAATAGAGATGTTTCATCTATGAATAAAAACATCAGATCTAAGCCTTTCTGGCACTACATACAAAACTTCCCTTTTCTCCCACATGTTAACATGGAGATTCACGGGCAACGTGCCAAGAAGACCGGAGAAGCTAAATTCACTGTATAAATAATTCAGGATCAAAACCACTGGTGGTAAATCTGGAAAGTCACCATCTGACCTACCATATGTGGTTACTATGGAAATAGCTTTCTCCTTTAACTTAATGTACTCGGTAGTGGGAACCATTTCCTTATGATTCACTTGAATCTCTGGCATGTGCTCCACTGCTAAGCGCCAGCAAAAAGCTGTTTGTTGCAGTGATATTATAATACCTTGACAGGACTACAGGGCTGGTAACTGCCACAAACTGGGTCTGAGCTAACCAGAGTGAAGTTAGATTACCTGTCAGCAAAAGCAAATCAAAAGAGCTCCTGGCACCCAGTACCACTATGCGGTTATGTCGAATGCCAGTAATATCAGTCCCAAGCCGATAAAACCCTGTAGCTCACAATGAATAGACACAGCTTGTTTCCAACGCAGAGATGAGGTTCATGGCCACCTGCTTATAAAACGTGTTCTTGTTTGGATTAAAAAGGATGGGTTTGTGATTTGAAGGATGAAGCACAGTGCAAAAATTCAAGAACTCAGGACTTCTTACCTGCCCGTGCATCAGTGAGGAAGAAAAAAATCATGGGATTAAGTCAATTGGAGGGATAGTGGAAAGGGAACAAGAATCAAGGACTGATATAATTCTCCACAGTTTCAGCAGAAACAGGAACAACATACTCATGATGCTCAAAATCAGTCCATTCTGAGCACTACTGGGAAACTGAATAGGAAAAGAAAGAACAGAATGACCAAGTTACTGTTACATGAGTAGGTTTTTCCAAACCCTTCACTTTTTATGTGAGATAAATAGCATGTTTTCCTAAACAGCAAAAAATATTTACATGTGTGTAATCTACAGTTAAAAAAAATCAAAATTCTGCATCATGCACCCTGGGTTTACAAGGCCACTAAAATGAAGCCACTTCAGGGATGAAGTGCAACAGTTGTTATGCTGCTCATATTAACACTCTATCCAAGGACGACAGCAGAAGATGTGGATTTATTTAATATTTTAAAACCAAAACCATGTGCCACTTCTTTTATTAACTAGTGCTCTGCAGAGCAGGCAGGACAACCTCTATCAGGGCCTGCTTTTCCCTTGCATGGGCCAGCAGAGATTCCTGTCCTTTGCAAGAACATAAAAATTCCTATTCACTTGCTAAGTGAGAAATAGAAGAATGGTGCAAACATCTTTAATTTGAATGGAAAAGGGCAAGAAAGCCCTACAGAAGGACACCTCCCTCAGGAGTGCTGGGATCCATCAGACCTGTAAGAGAGAGGGTCTTTGTCCATGGGGCAATGGGCAGGCGCACTCCATGTGGGAAGTAGAGAGGCACATCCAGAAGGCTCAGGAGTTGTCACCTCCTGCCTCTCTCTGTGGGTTGCATGGCTTTCCCACTCCTCGATGCAATCCACAAGTCTTCAGTCAGATGGAACGAATCTAGACTTCGGAAAGTCACTGGGAATTTGGCGTTTTACTAATTCCTAACTCACCCTGACTCCTTGCTTTCCCACCCCCCATCCCCAATCCCTTTTTCTTTTTATCATGGAGTGACAACAATGGCTTTCAAATACCCCCAAAGTTGAGCAAACATAAAGCACAAAAGTAAAGTCCTCTCTAACATCTTTGGAATAACAGTGAGCACAGCACCTTGGTGTAATTTAGGATACCATTTGTGACTCCCAGCTGGTTACTTGGTATCTACTGACATGGTGAAGTCATCATTTGTGACAGCTGTGTCATACCGTTACCTACAAACATGATGGCCACTCATGATGGCCACTGCCTGCACCCAAACACATTGCAGACTGAGCCATTAAGGTGCTATCATCCTTTTGTAGACAGAACTCAACAGTATATCTAGAAGTACTGATGTGACAGCGAAATGTAGTTCTCATCCATGTACTCAGGCATCCCACTATTCAAGTAATACACATTTTGGGACCTCTGGTAGAGTTTATTAATGATTCACCATCCCTAGCACAGGTTCCCACCTCAGCTTCATAGGACAGTGTGAAGTGGTCAGCCATACAGCTGCTATGCAGGCAAAAATACTCATCAAATGCACAAAGCACAACACCATGGTGTGGCTCCCAGGAGATAATTTTGTGTAAAATCTCCCTCACTGGTGCTCATGATTCGGGTGTCATTTGGATCCACCATCATTTCATCTTCTATGTGCAAGAAGGAAAAGGCTAACAGCTGGGCATCCCTAACTCTACCAAGCTTTTGTTTTGAGTTGGTGTCATCTGATGATTAAAGTAGAGCGCTGGGAACCAAGCAACTTCAGTTCTCACTGTTCAGCCTCTTAGCTCTCCCCTATCTCTTTTTTGGACAATCTGTGTTTCTCCCGGCTGCAAGGATCCCTGCCCCCAGCCAGCAGAAGGACAGGAAAGGGAGGGAACTAGCAATGCTCTCTCCCTTCCCAAAAGGAGGGTTGGGAACCTTAGGGTCAGGAGAATGCAATAGCTGGACAAGCCACCCCTTGGCAATACATCTGCCAGAGAGGAATGAGCACACTTTGCTGGAGATGGGTTTTTTAAAGCAAGCAGTTGTGGGACCAGTCATTTAACAGCTGGTTGCACTGTCTGATTTAGGCAGCCTTGACCGGACAAGTCCTTGAGATCTTGCAAGAGGCTTCCACAGTTCCCAGGCTCCTGCAGAGAGGCTATACCTGGACCAGGTGTGGGTGCACATTTCTGGTCTGTTTCCAGCAAACTCATTGCAGAAATCCATGTTTTACACATTGCAAGAGGCTAGGAGGGCTCATCCTGATGTGGACTGTGTGCCTCCAGATAAGAAGGTGTTGGGGGGCTGTAACAACTCTCAAGAATCATACAGCTCTTGAAGGACAGTGGCCCTGATTCTCCTTACTTTTAATAACCTCTGTTCATTATTATTTTATTTGTTCAGATGCACCAGCTGTATCCAAAGTGGGGAGCAATACTGCCTCTTACAGTCATTGGGAGATTTAAGCACTATACAAGATCCTTCATGTCCAGATACGATGAAGTGTAACATGTTTTTTTCCTGAATTCAGAATTTTTTCCCCTAACAGCCAGTTAGTACTGATAGAGATTAAAAAGCTAGCGAACGGGTCACTAATTCTTTACAGAGCCTGCCCCAGTTCTGTAATACGTAGACCATCACAGTCTACACCCCACTGCCTGCAGCATCAGTGTGCATTTTTCAGACTTAGGCAAATGAAGTTTGATCACATCTGTTAAAACAGAGTCAGGGAAACATCCATCAAGAAGAAACAAAAAGCTCTTTACTGTGGATAGCAGAGATGAGGAAAAACTTTAGATTTGGTCTGATCAGCGTTGCCCTTTCCCAGCTCGCAACAAATAGCACACTGGTTTTTGAAGGCAGCGTGCAGATTCCCTGCAATTATCCTCACAATAACATTTACTAAGTGTTAGCAAAGATACTGTCTGCTGTCAACATTTATTGGGCATTAACCTGGTTGTAAGGGGCAATGCAGAGCTCATGCTGCCAAACAGGAGAGCTCACAGCAATGGACCCTGGAAAGGCACTTTGCTCTCCACCTCCACGCCTGGAGCCGGTAAGATGCTCTACTGTCCCAGAGCAGCACAAGTGAGGGACAGTCCCAAAGTGCTGGAAATCTCCTAAGGGGAAAGGTGGCCCTTACACCTTCACACATGGAGCAGCTGCAGTGGGGACAAGGCTAAGAGCTACATCCTCTGCAACCGTCTCAGTCTTGCCAGATGCATTAAGCTTGTTCTGCTTAATCGGTCATTACTAAGATATATATATATATAATTAGTCAAGTGAGGCATAAAAATATGAAACAGAATCTTCATCCTTGCAGCTGTGTGTGTGCTGAGATACAATCAGTCTATGGTTGTAGAAATAAAATTTTTAATCTTCTAGGGCAGCTAGTGAGAGATACTGCCTCAGGTATGTGAGGCTGGATGTCCATCTTGGACACAGCCCTCAGCCTGAGCAGATACTCACCTCAAATTATTGGGTGCACCTTCCCCACCCAAGGCAGCCCAGCTGTCCCTGCACCTCAGCCCCTCAAGCTCTGCCCACCTGATTCACATGGTGCTGGGCTGCCGTGGCTGGTCCTGCCTCATCCGAATGCACTGGAGTGCACGCAGAGACCCATGGCAGCTCTTTCAGGGCTCATCAGCTCCGACTCGGCATGGGCCACACACAGCTAACCTGCTTCCCAGACTGGCTCGAATCTGCAGACACCATCCCAGCCCTGCTTTTACCAATAATAAGCTCTGCCAGTCCCACGTCTCTGGGCCGGTTAACCACAAGGCACCTGAGCTCTTCATGAATGATGGAGGGAGAACGGCATTGTGCTCCCTGGGCTGGGCAATCTGTCTCAGCACTTTGGATGCCAAAGTCCTCTCCCCACCAGGCAGGCAGATAGACCTCTTGTCATTCAGTAATGAGCCCCAGCACCTTTCATTACCTCGCAATCACATACTATTATGCTGACTCTCCTTACCTTCCTTAACTTTCATGCGATAACCACTCGGATGGTTAATTCTGAAAGTGATGGATGATCTCTAAATGGGCAAAGAATCTCAATTTCCTCACATGCAATTAATATTATCAGGCCTAGGCAGACCTGTGCTGCATATCTGAGAGCTCTGCACATAAAGGTCTCCTTTCCTACAGCCCTCTGAAATTCAAAAGCCATCTCAACATATCCAAAATGTGAAAGACACAGCTGAGCATCTTTGCTCCATGTTTTATGGTCTTTGTGGTATCCAAAGCAAATCTTTTAGTAAAGGAATTTGTCTTATTAGCTATTTTTTGTGTCAGGCAAACTCTGAACTCACAGTTGTTGCTAGGTTATCTGTTTGTGTGGCCATGTCCACCCATTCTGTAGAGGATGCATAAGAATTTGCATTATTAGGACAGCCAAATGTTTGCACTCTCACAGATAGTTCAGTGAAAGATTATTTTGTTTTGCACAAAAAGATTTGTGTTTCATCCACTGAAAAAAGGGACATCTTTGGCCATCAACCCAATTCACAGACAAAAACGTTTGGGCCTTTAGTTATCATGAACCAAAAAATCATTATTTGGCTTTTACATTGTTTTGTTTGTTTGTTTCAATAAAACCAGGAATTTTAAACATCAGTTTTTACTTTGACAATGAAGTGATTTCTTTTCAATTACTATTTCCAGAGGGATCTTCCAAGTTGGCTTTAGCTGCTCACATTTTTGTCCAATAAAGAAAGGGAAAATGTCAGTGCAAGAGAGAAAAGCTGCAGAGTCATACAAGGATGAGTGATCATGAGGAGTGCATTTTACTTGGCTATTTCCAAAAATCTGTTCCTCAGTAAATAATAATTCTGAGTTTTCCTCATCTACAGATCTCAAATAAAATTTCTAAGAGAAGCCTTTATACTTAAAATAAAAATTCACTTTTTTCACATGCTTTTCAGAAAAGGGATGTAGATACACTTCACATGCAAAATTATTTCTAGCCACCCACACTAGCTTCGGTAACCACATATTTCAATTTCCATAACCCATTTTCTTCCCCACACTTTCTCCTCACTGAACTGTCAAATCCTTCGTTGCACTACAATCTCCTTTTCCATACAATTTCCTTTCAAGAACCTCATTTATTTTCAGGTGCTATCAAATAAATAATCATTTTCTAAATTGATCACCAAGCTAAAATCTGGGCTTTCTGCTGCTGTCACTCTACATGTAGTTCACAGTCACATACACATACGTGCACAGACATGAGGAAAATTAGGAAAAGTCTGGCACTAAAATAAGAAACTCAAGGGATGTGAGGACCTATAGTCTTGGATTTTATGTTGCTGCTTGAAGCAGTGGAGATTCACCTTATTTCAGACGAAGAAGCAGACAAAATGCATGCTTCAGTCTCATAATTTCAGCCTACCCAAAACACTGTCTCCAACAGAATCCTGACTGTGTTCATCCAGGTGACTTAAATCTCCATTTTCCTGTCTTCCAGGCTCGTGCTGGCTTCTGACATGCATTTTGAGGTACATGTTAATAAAATCCATGTAAGAAATTATATGGACAGGGCATCATATATCACACACAACATCGCAATAATAGACACAGCATACTCTACTCGAACCTGAATTATTCATTTTCTTACTTAACTTTTCTATCTCCGTTCTTCAATATAAATGAAGTTGCTATAAAATCCCTGCTTCACTGCAGCCATATAAGTTGGCTCAGGAAGTTACAAGAGGGAACTGGAGGATGACAATTCCCAAAAGCAAAAATTGAAAAGGAGGATCCAGCCTCCACAGCCGCTGAACCCCTTTTAAAACAGTGGGGGGTTTTCCAAAGTATCCTGATCTGATAGAATAGAATAGAATAGAATAGAATCATTAAGGTTGGAAGTGACCTCAAGGATCATCTAGTCCAACCATCCCCCCACCACCTATTACCCACTAAACCACGTCCCTAAGTACCATATCTAACCTTTCCTTAAACACCCTCAGGGATGGTGACTCCACCACCTCCCTGGGCAACCCGTTCCAGTGCCCGACGGCCCTTTCCGAGAAGAATTTTCTCCTCATCTCCAACCTGAACCTTCCCTGGCGCAACTTGCAGCCATTTCCCCTTGTCCTGTCACTAGTTATCTGCGAGAAGAGGTGTTTGCTTGCTTTGACTTCAAGATTAGATTCTCCAGGTACATTTGGCAAACTCGTTCCAGATCTGCCTGGATGTTCAGCCCAAGGGTACACTTACAGTAGCAGCTGGTTGGCAAGATTTCATTGAAACATTTTGGGGGCCAAAAAAATATCTGGTTTTGTTATAATTTATGCATTTTCAAAAATCTGTTCATTCTGATAGCATTTGCCCTAGAACGAAATTGTACAACACATTGTGAAGTTCATGTATCTTATTTTGTCCTTTTGGAATGACAGTTTTGATTTTCTTTCTCCTGAAATGGACTTTCAAAACAAAATTCCATTGCAAACGTTATAAAAGATTGAAATGAAAACCAAACATTTTGTCTCATTTATCTGCTTTCCTGGAATTTCCCTTGGTTGGAAAGGGTAGTTTTTCCTTTCCAATTGGGAATGGAAAATCAGAGTTTCCTTGAAACAGAAGATCTAGTCTCCACCCATAATATTTTCCATCAAATGTGCTTATAAATGCTAGGAAAGGATTTTCAAGTAAGCAAAACCACACCAAAATTGCTCAAAGCTTCATCCATGTTACACAGAAGGAACAGTATTGTGGTCACTGTGATCAGGCTAAGTCCCACAGTGGAGCACATGGACCCTAATGATAGGTCTTCCCCAGTGCCGTGCTCCATTAGAAGACCCCCAGATCAACCAACATGTCAGAAAGTAACACCAAGCTTTCAGATATAGGCACCAGAAGATTGATCACATCCAACAGTGGCAGCAGAAGATAGTGACTTTTGCAAATAGTTAGTACTGGTGAGCTTTAATGAAGGTTTGAAACAGGACCGTAAGGGATCTTTCAAAGCAGGGTGGCTGGATTGTCCCTGGATCAGGAAACACTGGTCCAGTTCTGCTTTCACGAGATGAAACTCTGACTTGTCTCAGAAGGATGTACTTCTAAAATTCACTTGTACCAGAATCCTGAAAGAATATTTACTAGAGATATTATTTCAAAAAACAGATAGGACAGAAGGTTGGGTCCATTGCACAAAGAAGTCAATGAACTCACTGACACTGATAGACTTCGGATGACACAATGCCAAAACTTTGCGGTCTCAATCTTCCCTTTACTCAGTCAGTAAGGGATTGTCCTAGCTGATGACACAACAGGAATTCTTTTTTTCATTCCCAAATAATTACAAGGAAGATGGGAATTCTCCACTGGGAGAAGAATAATGAGTGTGTAAGCACACAGGGAGCGGAAAGGGATGTTACCACACCCAGACCCAATGAATCACGGGAGAATACTTTGAAGAATGTCGCATTTTATGGAATAAGATTCCTGAATTATTCCGGAGTGGTTGAGGACAAAAAAAAGTACCTGTGATGTCATTAGGCCTGTTGGGTACTTCCAATCTGGGCTTGTGCTGCCAAGTATTCCCGGAGCGGTGATTTAATTTTGGCTCTACTGCTATGTCAGCTGTACTGCTGCAAATGCAGCTCTCATGTCGTTCCAGCTAGGCTGTTGCTGTCTTTCAAAATACTCGTCATGTGTGACACTAGAAGTGGACAAGTCAGCAAGGTAAGAGTCTCAATCATAAATTCTAATTGCACATATGGGTAAGATCGATAACGTGTCAGGGCACATTACTACATGTAGCAGTTGTTATGGGGCCAAGTCTGGGGCTAACAAAACTAGATAGCAGCCTGAATAAAATGAGCTTTTTGCAGACTCATGCTAATCAGGTGTGTAAGTGTTTGCCTGCTCACGACCTCAGCAGAGCAGCTCAGTGGGGAAAGGCCATCAGCAGGTACTTTGCCTGGGAGACTGGGGCTCCTGTCCTGACATGGATCCCCCGAATCCAGAGTAAAGATTATTTCTCCACATTTCACTGCAGCAACTAAAACCAGACCAAACAGGACCGATCCTCACGTGATGTGCACAGAACTACTAAAGTTTACTAGCTTCTGTTTTAAGCAGAGTGCAGTAGTTTTCCCTTGGTAGTTCCAGTAGATGGAGCAGCTCCTACCCTGGCACAGTCTCCAGGGCTCTCTGCGGCAGCCATCTTCCTCCCTCTGGATTTTTCCTCCTCCAGAGCTTCACAAGCACACAATGTCAGTCCCTCAGGCCCTCAACTGCATTTTGAAAGAAAAATGAGGAACAAACAGGTAGCATTCATTCTGAGAGACCAACACATATCCATGGCAGTCAAGCACAAAACTACAAATGTAGTAGAACCACTGCCGGAGAGAAAAGAGTTTTCCAACAAAACTGAAGGGAAGCATTGTGGATGGATGCACAGCCTTCCCATGAGAGTCCTCCTTCATCTACTTAATAGCTCTTTCCCTGCAGGGACATGTGTAAACTTAACCACTGGCCACGCAGTAAGCTGACACCCGTTTTTTAGCTCACACAAATAACCTGACATCATTTAGCTCCCTGGTGTGTGAAATGGAGCCGGGGTGAAAATCCCACAGAGGCAGGACCCCGAGACCCCATCCCAGCAGCTCACGTTGCAGCATGTCACTGATACAGGGGTATGGACCAGCCAAACTAGAACTAAGACAGGACCTGCTGTCCCACTTCCATGCCATGGTGCAGACACAGTCTCCTGGGGTCCCCTGGGGACAGACCTTCACCTTCCCAAGGCTTCAAAATATGGACCATTTAATGACAGATTGTGTGTTGTCATGCCCCAGCTAAGCTGACCGAAGTGTCCACATGCACAGCCCACAGGTAGTGCTGTACACAGTTCAAGCTTGCTTTGCCTTCATTAATCTTTTCCAGCATCAGGCAGACTCCCAAGCAGCAGAAAACTGCCATATCAGACACAAGTCTCTTCAGTTTCTCACCGTACCGGGGAAACTGGCGTTGAGAAAGAAGGGACCAGAATCAGCAGCCTCCAGCTTGTTTCTTCTCTACAGGGCATGGAAACAGGAGGCAGAACGAGGCAGAAACCACCACATGATAAGAAGAAATGAGAAAATCAGTCATGCTATCCTGAGCATGGAAAGGTGGAAGATCTTGCGTATTAGGAAAAAAAAATTCACTGAAAGGGTTATGAATCACTGGAACAGGCTGCCCCGGGGAAGCGGTTGACTCACCATCCCTAAAGGTATGGATGTAGTGCTTAGGGACATGGTTTAGTGGTTGGGCTTGGCAGTGCTGTGTTAAAGGTTGGACTGGATGATCTTAAAGGTCTTTGGCAACCAAAACGATTCTATGATTCTATGATCCTATGATCTCACTAAGAACAAAAATGGATATCCACCAAACCACACTAAGGGTCATTCCTACACTAGTACAATGATCTTACACAGCTGAAGTCAACAAGTATTTCTCCATTGACTAAAATGGCAGCATAAACTCTTTCCAGCCTAAAGTGACCCACTTATGTGGCAGTCACAGAGATAAACCTAAAACTGAACATAGCTATTAACTAAATGTCAGTAGCACATGTATTGGCCCATTTTGAGTGACATACACAACACATAACTGGGAGAGGTATAAAAAGCACACACGTAAGAAGCTAAAGCAATTAAAGAAATTGTGATAGACCCATAAAAAATACAGGTAACCAACAAGATGATAGCGAAAACATAACCATAAAAATGTGCAAGCGGCAAACCAGAACTGGTGCCATTGAAGTCAGACTGCTATAAACCATACTTTATTTACAGGATGACTTTACTCACCGTGTTTCCTAAACAAATGTACTAAAAGGGCAAATCCATTCCTGAACTGAGGCTGGGGTCAAAGATGACAAAGTGAGGCAGGGTGCCCTGGCTGAAGGTGACAATGACTGTCAAAGAACCAATTATTGACAGAGGAAGAACCAGTCCTGACATAGTCAAAGGCTTATTACTACCACTGACTGTTGGATCCTTCTTCTGCAGTCAGTGATTTCTCTGATTAGGCTGCAGGGACAGTGGTTTTCCCCCTGGATAGTTTCAAGAATATGTTACCTGTCCCAGAATTTTAGTAAATTAAAATTCATGTACTTGGGGAGATTTCCAGAAGGTCTCTGGAGCTACAAGATGACAAATTCCCTCACTACTGCAGTCTGTTTTTGAACTGATCCTGGACGATGGGACTTTCCTTTTGCGCTTTGCAAGTGCTCAAGGAAGCTCTTTCACAGGCGTAAATCAGGGCAACTCTGATTTCAGTTCCTGAGGAGAATTAGCTAGATCACCATTTTTAATCAGTCTAAGATTTTAGGGCAAAGAAAATTGTTTTAAATGAGTCAGAGCAAAATCCATCATCCCTTCAGCACTGTGCATATTTCTCTCTACTCTGTTATTTGACCTTTGGAGATTCCAGCAATGTCAATCAGAGCAAACTGAGAGTCCCAAGGAATAATGAAGTAAAACAAAATATTCAATGTTATATCCAGCACAATTTAGGAATGTTTTAAAAACTAAAGTGGAATATCTACAAAACCCTGAGGAAGTTTTGCATTTTGTAGTGTCAGCAACGCAGGAGTAACCATCCCTCCCTCCACAGAAATTCTCAAAGCTATAAACACCTACAATAAATCTAAGACTTGTGACCACTTCTTAAATTGAATGTGTTGGAGGACTTTTGTTGCAAATCCCAAGGTACTCTGAGTATTATGATATTTTATTATACTACTTATATAAGCTTTAAAATTCATGCACTGGACTAGGTATATTAACTTTCATAGTAGCTGTAATCCAGTAAAGAGTTTACAAAAGGAAAAACCTTAGTAAATTTTTTATATTGTTTTATATTTCAATAGAAGAGCCAATATTGATTCTTTTAGCCTTGGTCTTATGTGTTAGATTTAAAAGCCTCTTAAAACAATTCCCTGATTTACTACGAGTTGTAAGAAAAAAGCTAGGCTCTTTTATCTGATCAGATAGCTGAAATAACAACCACCTCCAGCCTAAACATGGCACACGCCATCACCCAAAAGAGAAGCACGTACAAAAGGCAAAGGGTTTTACCTGCTATTCTGCTGTGAACATGCATATTTTAAGCAGACAAACAGGGAGATCAAAGGAAACAGAAATGCAAATGATACAACTTGAAAAAACATCACCAGCATGACAAGGTAAAAGAGAAAGCAGAAGTCCCAGGAAAAGGGCACGCAGCTTGCAGAGAAAAGTCATCGCTTCCTGTCACCCAAGTCTTTCAAAGTTCAGAAAAAAATGGATTTTGTATGTTGCTTAAAAGTAAGCACCACTGCCTGAGAAGAGGACTACATTTCTTCCTCAGTTTCTCCTCTTCGCAAGAGCCCACTGCTGTCACCCAGCACATGCCTGGAGATTCCCATGTCCAGGAAGGTCCCATGAGGTCAGTGTGTCCCCAGAGGAAGAGGAATCCACAGGCAAAGCTCAGACCATGAGTGTTTGCAGGCTCTGCATGCAAATTCCTTCCAGCTCCCAGAGTGCTTAATGTCCAACAGTCCCGCTGAAATCAATGGGTCTGTTCCTGTTTGCACTCTTATTCACAGCTGCCCTAGATGTTGCACACTCATATCTGAATTTTAAAAGTCAAAAAATGTCATCAATATGGGGTTATGATTACAGAAGTGTAACATGAAGGAGAGAGTGGTGTAAGAACGGAGAATTAGAGGAGTATACTGAAGTCTTAATACAAGCAGTTATTGAAAAAAAAAATTAAGAAATGAGCATGCTACTGTAAAACTTCTAGTCCAGTGGCAGTAAAATCAAAGAAAAAGTAATGTTTAACTCTATTATTATTCATTGAACACGGGTTTAGGAACCAGCTGTGCTGGCCTTCACTGGGTTACCAGTCTGGGGGCTCCACCACCCAATTCAAAGAAATATCGCAATTCAAAACCTCTTTTGCAGACTGCACAGAGTCACTCTCCCAGAGAGGCCTTGGGAACCCAGGAGGCACAACAGTGAAGCAGAAGCAATCCTGCCTAAGAAACCTCCCAGCTCATCTTTCTCTGACCTATTTGTGAAAATTCCCCAGTGAACGAAGCTCCACAGGCTCCTCGGGCAGCCTGTTTCACGGTCCTTACAGGGATGTCCCATCCAACCCAATTGCCACTGCAGGTTTTGCAGCAGCCCACATCAGTTGTAGTGTGTTGTGGCTGTCAAACGTGGGTTTTCTCTGGTGTATGAGGCTCTAATTTTAGTGCTATAAAAGTTAGCATGAAAAAATTATCCCGTGAAACTGATTAAACATACTGATGGCATTAGTTTTAGTCTCCACAGCCTTCTCATTGAAGAAGTCATTGTTTATTGGCATATTAATGCCAGTATCTGCTAATTTAGAAAGTTTGTCTGTAATGGAGAGTAAGAGTTAATTTACTAACTTGTTCTTTTACTTCCATCTCTCAGGTTTCTGCTTCATTGGCGTCATCTTGGTGCCTGTCCCTCAGCCCACACCTTACTTTGAAGGGTCGCCCAGAGCAGTGTTAGATCCCATGCAAAGTGCTGTGAATCAGATGCAGACGACATTGGTCTTTTTGGTCTGTCCTGTACCAAAGTGACAAACTGACTGCAGAGCCACATAAAAGTCACGTTTTATGGTAAGATACAACTGTGATGTACAAGAGAGTTCAGTGAACTGGTTAAAATTTGTCCTAGGACTGCTGTCCTGGATTAGAGCAGGGCTCTATCTAGCTCGCTATCCTGGTTTTTTCAACACAGTAAGTCCCAAGTACTTCAGAAGAAAGAGTTTAAAATATCACACAATAGCCAGATATGGATTGAACTAAGCTCTGCATTAAATCTCAGTGTTAAATCTAATTTTTAAAGACTGGATTATCCCAAAAGAGCAAGATTTAGTAATAAACTGCTAAAATCTCAGAGAGCAAAAAAGATGTAAAAATAGCTTTAATGTAGAAACTAATTTAGTAGCGATGGATAAAGACAGTATTAGCGGGAGATAGGTAGGCTCCAGCTGTCATCCTTTCTGATCTCAGATCCAGATCCAAAGAAGCATTTGCATTACTAACTGCTCTATAGATACAGAAATCTCCGTGAAATCAGCAGGATCTCGGGAGCCAAAAGGAAGCCAGGCACAACCTTTCTCCTTCTACAGCAGTTAATGGTAGCCTTCTGTTCCGCTTCAGCCAGGCTTGGATGAATCCTGATTTGGAAAAGATTCGTGCAGGTACCTAATTTTAAACCCCAGGTATACTGACCCCACGGCAGTCAGACAGAGTCCAATTCTGTATAACCATAGGATCCCAGAATCACAGGACAGCTGAGGATACAAGGGACCTCTGGGGGCCGTCTGTCCAACCCTCCTGCTCAAGCAGATACTGAGAACATAGTCCTTCTGTCTTCACTGAGACCATTTCCAAGGGATGAAGCTAATCACTCATGTATATCTTTGTGTGTAAGAGCCTCCAGCAGATCCTGAGGGAAGATTTCCATTCTTACTGCAAGACATATAATTCCAAAACTTCACATTAGAACAGACAAATAATCTCAACTGTAGCAACTCAGAGTTTTTTGGTGAGCCACCACCTGAGAATGACTGCAGGCATCTCTCCTGCCGAAAGGATAGTTCAGGAATGCTGCATTGTACTGAGCTCTACTAGCAAACAGACACTTTCTGAAGCAAGATCAATGAGATCTTATTCGTACCTGTCCCTGAATATTAACCATCTGTGACAAAGATTGGAAATTAGATTTACCTAACTTTTGGGGTAGAATTTAGCTCCAGATTCATAAGCAGGAACTTAGTTTTCCACATCTTAAGGCAATGAAGCTGGTAAAGGGTCTGGAACACAAGTCTTATGAGGAGTGCCTGAGGGAACTGGGGTTGTTTAGTCTGGAGAAGAGGAGGTTGAGGGGAGACCTTATTGCCCTCTACAGCTACCTGAAAGGAGGTTATAGCCAGGTGGGTGTTGATCTCTTTTCTGAAGTAACACATAATAGGACAAGAGGAAACAACCTGAAGTTGCACCAGGGGAGGTTTAGGTTGGATATTAGGAAAAATTTAATCACCAAAAGGGTTGTCAGTCATTGGAACAGGCTGCCCAGGGAAGTGGTTGAGTCACCATCCCTGGAGGTATTTAAAAGATGTGTAGACGTGGCACTTAGGGACAAGGTTTAGTGGTGGCCTTGACAGCATAGAAGCATAGAATCATTAAGGTTGGAAGAGACCTCCAGGATCATCTAGTCCAACCATCCCACCACCACCTATTACCCACTAAACCATGTCCCTAAGTACCACATC
>VWZZ01001251.1:34783-49253 GCA_013399095.1 Psophia crepitans
TGAGGGGCCCAAAACTGGACACAGTACTCAAGGCGCGGCCTCACCAGGGCTGAGTACAGGGGGACAATCACCTCCCTGCTCCTGCTGGCCACACCATTCCTGATACAAGCCAGGATGCCGTTGGCCTTCTTGGCCACCTGGGCACACTGCCGGCTCATGTCCAGGCGAGCATCAATCAGCACCCCCCAGGTCCTTTTCCTCTGTAGAACTTTCCAGCCACCCCACCCCCAGCCTGTAGCGCTGCCTGGGGTTGTTGTGGCCAAAGTGCAGGACTCAGCACTTTGCCACATTAAACCTCATCCCATTGGCCGCTGTCCAGTGATCCAACCTGCCCAGGTCCCTCTGCAGAGCCATCCTACCCTCCAGCAGATCAACATTTCCCCCCATCTTGGTGTCATCTGCAATTAGGTTAATGGTTGGACTTGAGGATTTTAAGGGTCGTTTCCAACCAAAACAATTCTATGTGCACTAGTAGTGTAAATTCACATTGCAGTCAGCTCCAGGACTTGATTTTGTACACAGAAAATATATCTGTCTAATGTTGTTTGATATGCTCCAGGAGATTGAGGATACCTACACATAGCTGGATGACATGACACTGGACACATGAAATGTCCAGTTCCTCCCTGAGCAGTGTCAGAGGTTGAGCATGATCTCCTAAGATGATATCCCAGAACTTCTTGGACCACACGTTTATGCAGGCTGTCCTGATTCAGTCACCTAACAATGGCACCTAGTGCCACCTGAGATGCTTGTCTCCAGCTACAGTTCCAGAAGGAAACAGGTCTCCTTTAGGTCCTACACCGTATCTACCAGCCCCATGCACGTGTGTCAAACACACAACAGCATCTCAAATGGCACTTGATGCGTACATATGGACAAATGATATCCCTTTACTGTCATTGGAGAGAAAATAGCAGTTCACGTCAGCTACTTTAGAGAGCTTATTTCTGATGACATGAATCACATCATGGACATGTCTACTGCTATTTATTGAGTATAAAGAGGTTCTGGATGATGAGCTCAGATACAGATACAGACATTAGTGTTGTAGACATCTTCATCAGATTGGATGAAAAATGCTCCAGGGAACACACTTCATCATATTACAGGGTTTTTCCTGGGGGATTTTATTCTTCCTGTATAAAACCAAGAAAGATAATACATGCATGGTTTGTTTAAACTTTAACATTCTTAATCATAAAAAAGTTGTGAATGCCTTTCATTTGGCAGAATGCTTCCTTATCCATAAAGAATAGAGCAGCCCATTACAGGAGCTAAACTTTTCAAATTTTTTTCACAAAATATAGCATGAGAATTTACTAAATTAAGTTACAATCAAGGGTGAAAGAGAGTTGGAATTATTAGATGCCCTAAACTGCAGAAATAGATTAAGGGATGAATGTAAATAGAATTAAGAGGTTCATCGCAGTCTCTGCCAATGAATATTCTATCCAATCAAAGTGAACACATGCTTGATAGGATCAAGCAAATATGTTATGAGTGGGGTGGCTAATCATTGAATGGAAGGTTGGCAGTAGAACAGTTAATGACATCTCATCACTAGCTCATCAAAATGAGCATTTCAATGTTGAACTGAAATCTGTAAATAAATACTCTAAGACACTAACAAATTCTGTATTCCAGGAAGTTAATTCAGCTTAAGTACTGAATGCTTGTTGCAAGACCCACTTCTGATGTTTTTGAGAGTGGGAGCTGTTTTAAGAGAAACAATCATAGAATCATAGAATCTTTAAGGTTGGGAAAGACCTCTAAGATCATCAAGTCAAATCATCAACCCAACACCACCATGTCTACTAAACCATGTCCCAAAGTGCCACATCTACACGCTTTTTCAACACCTCCAGGGACGGTGCCTGTTCCAATGTATGACCACTCTTTCAGTGAAGAAATTTTTCCTAATATCCAGTCTAAACCTCCGCTGGAGCAATTTGAGGGCGTTTCCTCTTGTCCTATCACTTGTTGCTTGGGAGAAGAGACCAACACCCACCTCACCACAACCTCCTTTCAGGTAGGTGTAGCGAGTAATAAGGTCTCCCCTCAGCCTCCTCTTCTCCAGGCTAAACAACCCCAGTTCCCTCAGCCACTTCTCAACAGATTTGTGCTCCAGACCCTTCACCAGCTTCACTGCCCTTCTCTGGACACACTCCAGCACCTCAATGTCTTTCTTGCAGTGAGGGGCTCAAAAAGTTGCCAAGCATTGGAACAGGCTGCCCAGGGAAGTGACTGAGTGACTTTTCCTGGAAGTATTTAAAAGACATGTAGATGTGGTCGTTAGGGACATGGTTTAGTGGCGGACTTGGCAGTGCTAGGCTAATGGTTGGACTTGATGATTTTAAGGGTCTTTTCCAACTTAAACAATTCTATGATTCTATGTTCCTATAGAAAAAAAGGAATTAATTTTGTCCTTCCTAGAGCCTGAGAGAGAGCAGACAACCCATCACATGAATCTAAAAGGTTCACAGTGTCTGGCTGATTTTTTTGCTTTCATGTAGGCTTTATCCTTTTGGGGAAAAAAAAGAAAAGAAAGAAAAAAAAAGTATTCAATACAATTACTCTACTTTTGATTTCCATTAAAACTAGAGCAGCTTAGACATAGATAGATGGAGACATCTTAATCCACTGTGGCAAGTTTTATAGAGCCATAGAGAGGTTTGTGTTGGAAAAGACCTTTAAAGATCATCTTGTCCAGCCCTCCTGCCATGGGGGTCTCCCTCAGTGTCCCAGCAGCACATGCACAATCTGTTGCCACAGTTTAGCTAAAAGTGGCAGTTTCCATGGTGTGACCACTTCCATCATCAACTGGGCAGTGGTGGCACCCTGCTGAAAAGGATTACGGTGGACACCATCTGACTATGAAACAGCAATGTGTTCTCATAGGAAAAAAAGGACAAACTGCATTTTAAGTTCTATTTGGAGCAGCAAGGCTCCAAATTAAGGGAAGTCATTATCTTCCTCTACTTGGTATTGGATTGCTGGGGCTGGTTTTTGGCCCCACAAAACCAGATGGGAGCAGGGGCAGTAGTACCTCTGAAAGGAAAACCTCCCTGGGTAGATCCAGGTTGCCCTCGGTACTGGGAAAGATGGTAGGACTCTGCCTTAGCAGCTTCCCCAAACTAGCATGCACAGAACTACAAACAGTACTGCCCTTCTTAAGTAATTTGCCTCATTGGTTGCAGGTCAAATGAGCTTGTAATGTTTGGTTTTTTCAGGAAGAAAAGGCAGAGGAAGGACTGGCAGTCAGAGAAGCCACAGTTCTGGCATCACTGGGAAGGCACCATATACCTTCAGTCTTTTCAGCAAATTGGTCTTCCTAGGAAAGTGTACCTAGTGACAGCTTGAAATTATGCCTTTGGAAGGGAAAAGTAACTTTAAGTATGTGACATGGGGACAAGAACAATTAAACACTGTTCTTGCCTCATTCACACCTGCAAAGCGCTGACAGAAATACACCTCACTCTTTCCCTTTCCTCACGTGAAATGTCTCCAGACACATGTAGCACGGTGTTCTCACGTGCCAGCTGCAGGAGTCGGAGGAGAGAGAAAAGACAGTTTCCAGTGTTCAGAAAACCTTGCGTTTCGGTATCAGTGTCCCCTTCATCCTGAGGGAAAGTCACACCGTATGTGCAGAGCACCATTCAGAACTGCTCACCGTCTGCCCCGGTTATTCTGTAGGTGCTCAGAGTTCAGACTTCAGGTGATGATAAAAATCATCCGATCCAACTTGCAGCATTGCAGAAAAGCAGGAATCTCCCTGCCTTTCCTGCAGCATATCGCCTGTCCCACCATGGAGCTCTGTGACAATCCCTGCTTTCTTTTTAGCGTAGAAAGGGAAAGGATCAGCAATGCGCAGTTTCTGGAGAGTAGTAAGTGCTCTGTTCTTAATCTCCCCCACATAAATGAAAGCCAACTAAAGGAAATGGGACATGGAGGACCATATTTTCAAAGTGCAGCTCTTAAGCTGTCACCCATTACAAGCCCCATGCACATTAGACCCATTTATGTCACATTTGCACTTGCAGATCGAAGGCCTCTGATGCAATAACTGTTCATTTTACACCAGCAGAGCACTGACACCTGCAGCCAACACGGCCCTGCGAGGAGCAGAGGCAGTTCTGCAAAAGTCAGGTTCGCTTTCACAAGAGTTAAATCAGACCCCTCTGTTTATCAGAGGGGTTCCCTTTGTTGTATATAAAATGTTTGTCCGTGCATCAGAAAGAGAGTCCCTGCAGTTCTGGTGGGTCAGGTCTCTGCTGGGTCAGTAGGTTTTTCCCCTCCTGCAGCGATGGTACGTGGAGTGCAAAACAAGCAGCTGCGCTGGAGCGGTGGGGAAGAAGCAGGAATGCCTCTCCTGGTGGCAAACCACGATCCGAACATGAAGCTCCAGCAGCTGCTTCACAAGCCATTGAGAACGAATTACCACCGTTGGCAACATAGGGTATTACAGTAAAATGGCTTCAATTTCAGGAGTCTTTAGTACATCAGGCAGTAATTCATGGCAGTTCAGCTGCTGCTGCATGCATGGCTGCATCATCCCTGCAAAAAGTGGAGAGACGCATTCCAACTGTTTGAAAATAAGCTGGACACCAGAAGGGCCAGCACTGCCCTATCCCAAAAAGCCGTGTTGAAATATCTTCCTGCACTAATTTGCATTTCAGACATAAAAGATTACTGAGGAAAAAAAATAAACAGAGATTTGTACTGACACAAACAAAGGAAAATAAATAAAAACCATGTTCAGAGTACCAGGTCTGTGCATGTCCCAAATGGCAGAAGGCACAGCCTACCTTCATTACAGGAAAAAGTACTTGGAATACAGATACTTTTAGTTGAAAACTTAGACTATGGAAAGAGGAGTCTTGGCCATATTTTGTCCATTAAACTCAGTAAAGTGCTCTGGGATAAGGAAATGAGTGAGAGAATCCCTGGCCAGATTCCACCTTGGCTTCTATCTGCTGCAACCAACTTCGCAGCTAATTCTTGTGCACCCTGCGCTCCACCAGAGCATTTACTAAATAACTTTAAGTATATAATTATCCCACTTGCATTTAGGCATTAAACAAACACTCAAGTTTTGCTGAAGCAGGGCCCCTAGTGAGTAAGAATAATCATGAATTATTGGCAGTAGCCAACGAAACCAATACCTTATTCCTTGCAGCAGGGCTCCTCAGATGAAGGAGTCTTGTCCAGAGTGGGACCAGGAGTAGAGTTTGCTCAGATCTCACCAACCTCTCAGGCACAAAGGTATATCCTCATGGTGGATACAGGTGTTGACATCTGATCATCATCTTCAACTCCCTTTATAGGAAATGGAGAGAAATAATGTGCTCTCGAACTGCTCTTCACCTGATCTCTCCAGAGGTCTGGCTGAGAGATTCATTCCACACTCTGTTGAGTAGTAGTCAACTGATATATAGAGGCCAACTCAGGGTAGACACATTGTCTTTAGGGGATGAATCCTTCCAACTAACCACAGTAGGCAGGGACTGTCCATCCTCCCAGGCCCTTATGGAAGAGCTGAGACCTAACGAAGCTGTGAGGGTCAGTGGGAAACCCTGGCTTGGCTCAGCAAAACTGGGGCTGGCACACCATTTCTGGGGAATAACCTGAGCAAAAATCCCCTCCCTTCAATAAAAGCCAGTCTGAAGCTCAAGCGAAGCTGGTGAGTCCTGTCCCAAATGGGAGCTAATCCGGTCCCTGGGTGTGCAAGGCAAATGCTCCACAAGAGGGCTCCCGGACAACAGCGGAGCCTGGGAGACACTTCTGCCCCCTTATACTGCCCGCCCAGCACTGAGATGGAGAACCCCCCTCCCTGACTCCTTTCTCTAGCCCATGGCCGTGTGGCAGTCCCAGAAACTGCCTCCCCCAGCCCCGTCTGACAAAGAAATTATAAGTGATGTCACCATGTGTCACAGCTCTGCGTTTCGATCATCCTGAGAAGCTGCTGGTCTGGCAGTGTGTACATAACTTCCCGCAGAGGAGACAGAGAAAGGACTTTCTGAGGGTGCTGAGTCAGTAATGGCAAAATTAATGACTTATTCCCGAGGACCCCCACATCCCAAACCAGTCCCTAAGAGGGGGCGACAAACCACCTATGAGCCCCATTCATTAGCCGTGCCCAGTGCAATGCCAATGCCCTGAGAGAGGATGCAAAAACCAGTCAAGAAAAGAAAGGCTTAGCCATGATTTTCCTACAGCACAAGGATCGTCCCTGTGACTGCCAGGGCTCTGGGCTGCAGACAAGTGAGCCGGGCATGTATATCCACAGCCTGGGGGACAGCTTGACCAGAGGAGATGCCCCAACAGGAACTGCTTGACAGCCCTGAACTTAACATTGGCAATGGTCTGGTTTTGGTCCATCAAATTCTTGCAGAGTTCCTCCTTTCAATTGAGTTTGTTCTATTCTAACTCTTGAGTTTATCTTTCCCTAATGAAGTTGTTTTATTCTAAACTGGTTTAACTCACTTGCAGCTTCTGTCCCCAGAGTAAGAATTAGATCTCCTTGGGTACGGTAACATGCCCATTGCAGAAGTCAAAGTGCAGATAGCTAAGGCAGAGAGCACTATTCCTCTCTCCTCTTACGGCTGGACAGCTGAGGTCCAAAGAGACCAGCTAGCCAGTGTCACACATGAAATCTGCATCAGACCATTCCTCCCGAGCTTTATCCCCACAACATCCTCACTAGAGCAAGGACTGCCACCCACTTGGTTTTCACCTGGCTTGCAAGGTTTTTGGTTGTTGGTGAAAGTGCTGAATCTCCTGTTGGGAGCTGTGATGCCAGCTTGGGCTGCGTTAGAGTTACAGAGCTTTAATCAGATGTGGACGTGGCTATGCTGTTTCCAGTAGAAACTCCCACCCTGCTTATAAGGTTCTTTGTCAAGCCATGCTGAACACCCTCAGTGCAGATTATTTAACAGCTGCTGGGTTTAGATTCAATGTAGTTCAGAGGCTGCAGAGATGCTATCCAAGAAGTTCACAAGGCTCATGCAGGGAGGCAGATACTGCATTTTCCTCAGGTCAGTGCTGAACTCACTCCTCATCCCAGGCAGCTGCAAACAGAGGTGGTGAAAGGCTCCTGGAGAACAAGCGCTCCACCGACAACTTCCAGGTATCTCTCCAGTGAGCAGGGAGGCCCATATCAAGCATCAAGAGCACATGTGAACAGCTGCCATGGGAGGAAACCGCTCAAGTTATGAGGTTTGTTTTCAATTCTTTCCCCAAACTCGGCTCCATATGTTGCTACATTTTTCCAGCCTCTGCAAAGTGATTCATGTGGCATGTTGCCTAACATTGCACAAAGTGTGCCCATACGAGGCCTCGCAAGTGCGCGGGAAGAGCTCTGCACTAAGGAGGTCCCATCTCTGCAAGGGCAGGCAGGACTAACATGACTGCCCACAATGCTCCTGCCCTTCCTCAGCTAAATTATGGAAAGCCCACGGAGCCTGTGCGTTTCCCAGCCTGCAGTGCCACAGGGCAGCCTCTCTTTCAAGTTCCCGTCCCTTCTGCGGCTCTGGTTGTGGTGTTGCATCCAGTTGAGGGAAGACACTGTAACTCTGGCAGCAAACTATGTCCTCTTGGCCAGGAACATCCTGCAAATAACCCTCCGGTGTTTTTGGCCCAGCACCATGCCTGATGCTCCCACACAGATCTCTTTGTCTAAGATTTACAGAGCAACATGATGTAAACAGCATCTTCTGTCCGGAAACGTAGTTTCAAACCCTCGATTGATTTTGTGCCAAGAAGATATACCATAAAACTCAAGCGGGCTATTAATGAGAAAGACGTTAGCAATAAAAATCCATAAACACGAGCGAGCATTAGGCGAGTGGGAGACGGACATGCAAACCCCGCGTGCTGTCTACTCAGGGTGATTTTGCTCATATTTGGAGCTCTGGTGTAATAACCCTTCACACAAATACTGCGAGACTCCACTACATAATTATTCCATCTTCAATGCCATCATCTGTACTTTCTCCCAGAATATACGTGGCCTGGATAACTGGAGGGAATATCTGGGACTCGATCACTCAGTACCAGACTCAACTGGTTTTAGAGCAGCATGAGTGTATGTCGAAGGTACGTCAGCTGCAGGGAGACTGAACAAGTTTGATCCCCAATGACACCACATCCTGGAGGGTGGAGGGAGTGCAGTGCAAAACTGGCTGAACTTGCATCTAAGTTAAACAATGCCTAAGCTAGTAAAAATCTGCTCTCTGGACAAGCAGAAAACAGTGAACGTTGTGCCCCTTAACTTTTGCAGCGTTTTGATGCAGTCTCCCATGGTGTTCTTATCTTCAGGTTGGTGCAATATGGGCTGGATAAGAGGACAACAAGGTGGATGGAAAATCATAGAGTCATGGAATGTCATAGAATGGTTTGGGTTGGAAGGGACCACAAGGATCATCTAGTTCCAACCCCCTACCACGGGCAGGGACACCCTCCACTAGACCAGGTTGCCCAAAGCCTCATCCAGCCTGGCCTTGAACACTTCCAGGGATGGAGCCTCCACAGCTTCTCTAGGCAACCTGTTCCAGGGCCTCACCACCCTCACAGTAAAGAATTTCTTCCTCATATCTAATTTAAATCTCCTCTCTTTTAATTTAAAGCCATCACCCCCTGTCCTATCACTACATGCCCTTGTAGTTCCTCTCCAGCTTTCCTGTAGGCCCCTTCAGGTACTGGAAGACTGCAATTATGTCTCCCTGGAACCTTCTCTTCTCCAACCTGAACAACCCCAACTCTCTCAGTCTGTCTTGACAGGAGAAGTGCTCCAGCCCTCTGACCATCTTCATGGCCCTCCTCTGGACTCACTCCAACACTTCCATGTCTTTCTTGTACTGAGGACAAGAGGACAACACCCCCTCCTTATCTCCCCTGCCTGCCCTTCCTAAAGAGCCTCCATTCTTCCATCCCAACACTCCAGTCATAGAAGCCATCCCACCACACCTCCATGATGCCAATGAGATCACAGCCCTGCAGGCATGCACATGTCTCCAACTCTTCTTGTTTATTCCCCATGCTACCGGCATTTGCATAGAGGCATTTCAGTTGGGCCCCTGATGAAGCTGCCTGACTGGCTGGAGTGGCCAAAATTCCTTTGTTGTGGAGCTGGCTGTGACACCAGGCTGAAGGAGATATGACCAGCAGTGCAAAGTCCAGTTGGCAGACAGGAACTGATGATGTCCTTCAGACCAGCCCTGTGACCAGTACAGCTTCTTGTCTCCCCTAATGGCCTGCATGACAGGACTGAGTGCAGCCTGCAAGGCTCCAGACACCAAACCAGGAAGTGGGATATGCTGGAGAGCAGGCTGCTGTTTAGAGGCTGGAAATCAGGCTGAGCAGCTGCAGGACTTGCACATGAAGGATCCTACCCCAAAATGGAGGGTCCCACATGATCCCAAAAGATCTTGCCGAAGTGCTTAAATACCTCTCACTTAAAGTTTTCACTGCCTGATGTGCTGAAACCCTTCCTTCCCAAGCACATCATCACTGATAAGGAGCCATCCTTCATCTCAGACGCTGGGAGTCTAAATGACTTTGAGGGTCTCAGGATGAGATCCTTGGCTTGAGGCCCTTTGATTTCAGCTGACAGGTTCCAGAAGAAAAAAAACGACTAAAGACCATGCATTAAGAATAATGAAGATTGAAAAGAGAGAAATTCCCCCAAACTGCAATTCATTCCAAATGAGGATGAAACTCCTCATTATCCAGTGCTTTGATTTATCTTTGTGTTCACTTTGCATCAAATCTGCCTGGCTACCTGCAGACAAGCACAGAAAGACAACCACACAGGTGTGTTTGTCCCGTCTGGGCCACAGGAGCCCCTGGATGGGCTTCTTGGAGCATGCTGAACTTGGGGCAGCCCTCCATGGGGCAGCTGGAAGGATCAGGCCCTCATAACAGTGACAGAAAAAAGAAGGAGTGAGACAAAGAGTGGGAAGAGGGAAATCAAGAGACTGTTCTGCACCTGTCAGCAACCCTGAGCCTGGCTATTTTCTTTCTCGCCTTCAGAAGTGATTTTGGGTATAAGTTTGTAGGAAATGAGAGCTTCTCACCTACTTCTTTAGCAGCAATGTCTAACATTCAGGCACTCCTAGCATTCATTCATCTTTTGCCTGAGCTGAAGCACTAAATAGCCCCAAAATGGGAAAGTAGCTCCATATGAGACTTCCAGACCAGAAGTTTCCCCCACCTCTTGCATTTGCAAGTGACATTTTGGCAGGAGATCAAATGCTGTGTGCAGACAGATGGAGGGCATCCAGCTTCATCAGGGAAACCAAGGCAGCCTCTGAGCCTGCCTCGCATCCCTGCGGGTCAGTGCCTACCTTGGGGATGGGATTGGGGAAGACAAGAAGAAACGAAGACTAGAGTCTTCATGCATCAGAGGAGTACGCTGCACATGTCAGGAGAAAGGGCTGAGTCCTTCCCCGTTCACAGCTAGGAGCTACTAGAAAAACGAGGCTTCCCACAAGAGCACAACTTGACACCTTGGCATCTCCCACCGTCTGCAAATCCCAGTCTCAGGCTCCCACACCCACCGTGAATTCCCAAATGGGAGGTGTGAGTTCACAGGACAGCAGGTCACCTAAAAACAAGGCTCACAGGTACACAGTGATGCAGCATTTGAGTCATGGTGTTGAACCTGAAGATTTCCATTTTGATGCGTTCATCTGTAAAGGGACACTATGCTTGCTGTTCCCTCCACAAAGCTCCTGAGAGAACACGGGGCTTGGCAATGGGTGAGGGAAAGCTCCCCACATTATCTCACGTATGAGGTAGCAGATCCTGCTAAGGGAATGGGGGAGTTTTAGGTGCTGGATTAAGATTAGTAGGAAGGAGAGTAAAGCCTCCCCCTTTGCCCTCTCCAAAATACAGCATTATTTACTTTTTTTTCAGTGATGAATTCTCGAGTAAACTACTTGTTTAAGGCAACAAGCTGAGGCATTTAATTACAGTGATGCCATTCATAACATGTCAGTTAAGCATCTGTTGTTTTTTATAGTACAATCTTTATTCTATATCAAGAAAAAAACCATCTCTGAGCTAACCTGGGTGAAGAACCCTGACTCCAGAACCCAGGAACAGCAAATCCCTCTCTCCACTAACTCAGATTTGTCCCCTCTGCACCACATACGGTTTGCACAATCATCCACAGCTTTGAGAGTCTTGTAGGGTAAGTCGAACACAGAGAAAGTCCTCATTAAGTATCACTTCTTATTCCTCACATCTGGCGGTTTAGGCCATATCCTAGTGACAACCTAATCCAAGGTTTTCCAAACTTTCTGTATTACTTGACATTCAGGTTCCTTCAGTCAATCCCACCCATTGCTTGCACTGCCGTGGGCTTCCTCATCTCAGCTTTTCTCTTCCCCTTTCAATGGGAAATGGCTAAAAGTGACATGGTTCTGCAGATTAGCTGGACGCCTTCCAATGGTCTTACAGAGGGATCCAGGCACAGTTTAGGAACATTAAATGGGTGCTGAAAACAAATTGTGTGGACAACCACAGCTCCCAAATGTCCCCACATTTTCACTGTGCTCTCCTGTCTCTCTTGAATACTTTCAGAAAGAAGCTTTGGGAGGGTAATAGTTGCAAGAGGCATCCAACACAATGCACTATGAGACTGCATTGATGATGTTTTAATGGAGCATCAAAAAGCTGAAATCCGCTGCTCCACTGTGCATGTAAAACAAGTTGCAAACAAAGCAGTGAGCTAGCAGAGACCTCATCAGACATACCACATAGCTATCCAGCTCTGCCCACCGAGTACCAAGCTCTGCCCTAGAAACTACCCAGTGAAGGTTCACAACCCCACTCACTCCTCCAGACAGGTAGGACCTGGGTAACTCTTGGCTCCAGGGGAGGTTGGCACAGCACTTTCAGAGGATGGCAACCCCTTCATCTGCAGTCCCTGCTCTACAGACCAGAATTTGAGGTAGCAAGAGACTACAAGTGATTTTCCTCTCCAAAAATATATGGGATAAGGTTATGTTCTGAGCCCAGTTCTCCCAGGTCCTATCCCAATGCCTTATCTTCACTGTTAAACTGCAAAGGAAGCTAAAAAGACACTAACCTCAAGCAGCTCTATCCCTACACCACCACTGCGACGTATGTGTAGAAAGGGTATTTTTCCTATAATAATAATTTTTCCTAACCCAACTAAAAATATCTATTGGTGAGATGCATCTTGAAAACCAAGTATTTTTAAATGCTTCCTGGAGGGATGTGCTCAAGCTATAATGTGATCTGAAAGTTTATAGAGGTGCAAGCAAAAAAATATATGATTTGTTCCTCAAAATCAAGCAGCAAAAGATAACTGGGTTGGCCACTACTCCCTGGGACTGTGCATGGCTCGCAGGGGCCAAAATTTCACCTTCAGCAGCAAAACAGCTTAGTGAACCATAGTCTGGGAAACATGCACTGAAAAGTCCAAGTCAAAGTTCAGCTATTTTGGAATTGTTAATGTGAAAACTAATACTTTATTATAGGAAAAAAAATCCTAGGAGACTTCCTCTCACGCATTCATCACTCAGAGCAGCTACAAGGAGCTTTTTCAAACTTTCCATCCTCATATTAATTGTAAGAGCACCTTGTAGTCCCAGCAAGAAGGAGAGCCAGATTGCAGTGGGCACTTTGCACACATACAATAAAGAGGCGGTCTGTTCTCTGGAAGGTGGCAATGAAGCAGATAACAAATATATAGATCAGTTTTGAAACAGCAGGCAGCATGGAAAGCACCAGGCAAAATTATAACACTTTGAGTAAGCTGTGAATGCATGGAAATTGCTTTCTAACTGACGTTTTTTCTGAAACCCAAACTATACCCCTTGCCTTCAAGTGGACAGAGCGGTATTGCAAAAACCCTCAGCACATTCGGCACACGCTTGACCGCTGCCAGTTAGACCAACCATTACCTGAACTGTTCAGGGAAGAAAAATGGGCCAGAGAATCACGATCCTCAACATGATTGTGCTACTTAAAGTCTGTCTGTAAATTATGGTTGGGTCACCTGTAACAATCTTCTTGCCCCCTGGTTAAGGTTTCTTTCCTATTTTTCAGTTCTAAGAGAAAAATTTTCTAATTATATTATAATTTTCTTAAAAAGTCTTCCTTCTTCAGTAGCACACAGGAGGCTTTCCAGCTCACACACAATAGGAAAACAAAGCAGGTTTGGAGAACAGAAGCCTGTTTTTATGCCATTTCTCTACTGAGGTGAGGCCTGCATTCCCCTTCCGAGGTCAAGGAGAACTTTCTGATGGGTCTCACCGCACGCAGCTTTATAAAGCAAGGACATCCTCACTCTTACTTTTGAAAAGTCTGTGTTGCCAAGTTCTAGATTCACTTTGTCACACTGATTTCTAGATCCACATACAAAGATTTGCATGCAAGCTCTCCAGTTTACGAACAGCAGTTATGAAGTCCTGGCAGCAGACTGCGTTTGCATTTTCAAGAGGAGAAGGTATCATAAGAAAGAAGAGGTAAGAGAAAATGAGGGAAGAATTCACATTCCTTTTTTTTTTTTTTTATATTATGTAGAACTACAGAGAACAGAGGAAGAGAAGAAACCTAAAAGGAAAAATATCAATTTCAGAAGGAGATGATATTTCTCAGAGAAAGACTAGAGATACTCAGAACAGCAGAAGGGAGTGAGGAGTGGACATGCAGTGCAGAGGTCTTGGGTACATCTCCTCAGCCAAATGCCCATCCCACAAGTCTGCAAGGTGGCACAAAGTGCACTGCAGGGCACGTCCTGGGTGTTCCCCATGGGTACCAGTTGGGGCTCCTGAGAATGAGATCCAGGAGCGTCCCAGCAGTAGGGACTCCAGAGTCAACAAACTTATTCTCAACACTCACTCTTCTCTACCTTGCAAGTACATCCAGACATGCCAGAAACAAGGTCAGAGCCTCTCACCACTTCAGGTCCCACAAGATGAATGTAGCATGCTCCAGGACTGCTCATCAACGCGGTGGATGCAATACTACCAGCTCAGTTCACTAGGAGAAGCCCATAAACCACAGGAGAGGCAAATGGTGTTAGGAGCATCCAGAACCTTATTTCCAGAAATGTTACACATTTACCATCACCACCAGATTTCAAAGGGAACTGACAGCTCTAAATGCTTCCATAAGAAGGGTCATAAGGAGGATCTGGGGAACTGCAGGCCTGTCAGCCTGACCTCGGTGCCAGGGAAGGTCATGGAACAAGTCGTCTTGAGGACAATTACATGCTATGTCTGTGACAACCGGGGGATCAGGCCCAGCCAGCATGGGTTCGTGAAAGGTAAGTCCTGCCTGACCAACCTCATCTCCTTCTATGACCAGGTGACTCACCCGGTGGATGAGGGAAAGGCTGTTGATGTCGTCTACTTAGACTTCAGCAAAACCTTTGACACAGTCTCCCACAGCATCCTTCTGGAGGAGCTGGCGGCCCATGGCCTGGACAGGTACA
>VWZZ01001251.1:49944-64253 GCA_013399095.1 Psophia crepitans
CTGAGGGGTGACCTCATCAATGTTTATAAATATGTTAAGAGTGAGTGTCGGGAAGATGGAGCCAGGCTCTTCTCGGTGTCATTAAGCGATAGGACAAGGGGCAATGGGTTCAAGCTGGAGCATAGGAGGTTCCAGGTTAACATGAGGAAAAACGTTTTCACCGTGAGGGTGACAGAGCACTGGAACAGGCTGCCCAGAGAGGTTGTGGAGTCTCCTTCGCTGGAGACATTCAAAACTCGACTGGACACGTTCCTGAGTGATGTGCTCTAGGTGGCCCTGCCTTGGTAGGGGGGGTTGGACTAGATGATCTTTCGAGGTCCCTTCCAACCTTTGTGATTCTGTGATGATCTAGTAGGCATGGTGGTGTTAGGCTGATGGTTGGACTTGATCTCAAAGGTCCTTTCCAACCTTAGTGATTCTATGATTCTATGATTAATCTGGAGAAGAGGAGGCTCAGGGGAGACCTTATTGACCTCTACAACTACCTGAAAGAAAGTTGTGGTGAGCTGGGGGTCGGCCTCTTCTCACAGATAACTAGCGACAGGACAAGGGGGAATGTCCACAAGTTGCACCAGGGGAGGTTCAGGCTGGAGATGAGGAGAAATTTCTTTTCAGAAACACTGGTGGGGCATTGGAACGGGTTGCCCAGGGAGGTGGTGGAGTCACTGTCCGTGGGGGTGTTTAAGGAAAGGTTGGATGTGGTACTTAGGGACGTGGTTTAGTGGGTAATAGGTTGTAGGGGAATGGTTGGACTAGACAATCCTGGAGGTCTCTTCCAACGTTAATGATTGTATGATTCTATGATTCTAAAAAGCACAATATAGGATTTTAATATGCTTTTCCTGCTGTAGACCATGTGAGGATCTCTCATCATTACATGCATGAGGAAGAAATTGCTGCTCTTTTAATGTTTTGGCAGAAAAACAGAAGTCTAGATTAAAAGGTATAAATCAAGACTTTATTAGAAAATAAATTCTTCAGTACAAAAACCCTGAAACAGTATCATTTTAGAGAAGTTGGTCACTAGGAAAGGGCATTGTTTTCTTTCTTTTTTTTAAGCACATTAAAAATGGATGAAAATGAGAACATAGCCCTCCAGCAGCTCCCAGCCTGCCCACCCTCTGGGGTTCAGCTGGAAAATTGTGCTTGGAAAACATCTACAAAAATGTTGGCAACTGCATATAAGCTTTTCCCCAAAAGACCTAACAGGCTTTTATTATCCAAACAGATCAGATGACTCGGAAAATCCGCATCTGTACCAGGCTGCCGAATGGGAAATGAGATCTAAATGTGGACGTAAGAACTTCCGATACCTCCTTGGTAAGTGACATTAAAACCAGAGAGAGGGGCAGGAGGTTTGGGTTCCCCACTCCCCCACGCTCCCCCAGCTCCTGAAGCCCCAGCAGAAGGAGGCTGTTAGCGATGGAGCAAGCTCCCCGGGCGGGCAGCGAGCCTCTTCCCAGCCAAGTACGTGGGGAGGAACGAAGAGCTTTGTTTTCGAGGGGCCAGCCCTTGTGATGGTCTCAGCTACCAGCATTATGCTTCAACAGGCAAATCAATCCTTGCAGCCCAGAGAGAGAGAAAAATATGAACAAAAGCACTTTCTACTGGTGTTTTTTTAAACCAGAGACAATATTAATATAAGGCCTGTTTTCACCAATTTAGAGATTCCTCCTTTTTTAAATGCAACATCAGGGCTTATTAGAAGAAATATTAAGATTAAACTCAGCACCTAAGTTTCTCTGCTCATAGTCTTTTTCCCCTCTGGACGACACAAAAAAGCTTGCACGCTCTTTTTTGCTCTGGCCGTGACTGCTGTTGTTATTATTTTCCTCCCTCTCTGCTGATGCTGCCAGTTGAGCATGGAAAGACACCCGAATGGAGAAAATCAACAGGAGAAAAGACTTTTGGAAAGAAGGTCATCTTACATCACTTAAAGTTGCTAGGATTAGCTCATTTGACCTCCTATGGAGTTGGGAGATTTGGTGTTTGGAGGTAAACCCAGCTTTTTCTTCAGTGATAGGGTTCATTTGCTACAATAAAGTTTCCATCAGGATGAATTTGAGTTTAGCTTTAGTCTTCCTAGTTTCTGTTGTGTCGTAGCACAGAGTGCTCTCTGCAAACCTGGCTGTTTCCTCTGAACTGAAGAAGGCAGGTCCTAACTCAAGCTGAATCCCCCAAAATAGAACCAGAGAGACCATTTCTGGGATACAGAAATGAATTAGACACATGCAGCCCAGGGCAATAAAAAATAATGTGAAGTGGGAGGAGTCTTTCTGTGTGAACAACTGACTATTTGGATGGAAAAGTCTCATTAAAAGAATATAATACTTATAACTCATCAGATTCACATAACTATTCAGATCTGAAAAAGACTGCTCCTGAGATAAGCTTTCTATATAGCTCTCCTCTGATGCGTAGCTGCGATAAAGCGCTTGGGCTGAATCATCACTTCATTCCCAGAGCCAGATAACAGGACGTACCATTGCACAAATATTTATCTTCACCTAGTTATCAGCAGCAAAGCCAATAAATGCTTGGTGCATTCCTCATCCCCATCTCCTGGAGTCTGGGTTTTTTAGGGAACGTTAATAGCAACTGGCAGGCTTGTAGCCCAGCTATAGGAACAGTGCGAATGTCACGCTTGTACCTCACCCCAACGCCAGGGGATGCTTTGGCAAAGAGAAAACATCTAGTAGGTGTAAAACTTGTCTACTAAAATCCAGGCACATACAACCGAGCCACATTGTGGAGACAACAGACAACATTTGATCAAGTTTGACTTGAACATGTATCTGGGCTGAGCTACACAAAGCTCCCCAGCCTTATCCATCCCCCTAGTGATCTAAAGACAAGCTGCATCAGCCTACAAATTGTACTCCCGTGCTAAATTTGTACAGAAAGCATGAATTTCCCATGACCTCCATGTTGTCCTTATGTGATGTCTGGGTGCATAAGTTCAGAGTATAGCCAATGCATAGGGCTGGTACATCATTCTATCCGAGAATTAGCTCCTGTCCCACTGAAGCTAATTTAATATTTGCCGTTTTGCTTCACTGGAACCAGGATTCCAGGCTAAGTGCTTATGAAAGTAGGCAAGTAGGTTGGAAGAGAGGGAAGAAGTGTCATCTGGACAGCCCAGGCTCTACCTGGCAATAAAGGAGAGCTGTAGCTCTTGTGTTATAACCATAACTGGAACCACTAAGCTTCGTGAGTAACTATTAAGCTCTGTGGGACAGTCTATGCTGTCCTCCATTTCATGAAACCTTAAGGTTTCAACCATTCTCCCAAGCTCTAGACAGGTGCTGCAGGCGTGATACGGTGAGAAAACTACATGCTACACCAGATGGATCACACTTGCAGTGGTCCTCAGATGAAAATACCACTTGAGCTTCTGGTAGAATTCAGGTCAGCTGTAGCTGGAGTGGTGACACCCTTTACACCTATCCATGTGTGTTTCCAGTGCCTGGCACATGCAGATCCCCTCTCCCCAAATCTCCAAGGTTAGAACCTAATAGTGGTCACTTCCTGGCAGGAGCACTGCCAGGGACCCTCCTCAAACTTCTCACACACATCCACATGCAGAAAACATTTCTTCTAATCCTGGCACACACATCACCAGCTAAAACAAACGGAAATTCCCCCTTAACCATCCTGTCGTTTCTTGTCTTCAGCATCTGCTCCATCATCTTCTCCAGTTACTTCTCTTCAGCAATTAATTCACAAAAATCCACTTTGACATCGGCTACAATGTTTTAATTGTCTGAATATTAGATGAAATTCAGGAGTACCTTCTCAGCCTGCAAGATCCACTGTTGAACTCTCGAGATTTTTCCCTGTCTGTATTGTGTCAGATGAAGGACACCATGAGTCTCACCACTGGCTGGTTCACTGGGTTTTATTTCTGTAGTCTGAGTATTTCATCATGGGTAGTTACCCCAAGCGCAGCCTCACACTAACGTGGTTACACAGTTTTTGAGTGATAATGAACCCATACACGGCCAGCTTGGTGCCCAGGCAGAGAGAGCTTGTATCCACCCACAACCTGCTGGGTCACCATGATTGATCCCTGAAGAAGGCCCTTGCCAAAATCAGCTCTGATTTCAACTGGGGCTTCCGGGCCTTCTCATAAGACAAATATTTCTCCAGGCAAGATCTGCTGGGACCACAGATGAAGGTGGACTGGCTGCATTAGGCTTCTGTTTTCCATGGCAATCAAGCTGGTTTGAAATCGCTTGTCTTTACTGCCGAAGCATTAATGTTTTACTGTCAGCTTCAATGGGAATCGTTATTCCAGAGAAGCAGACGAGGCAGTCCACCACCCTGCGCCCCCCTTTTTTTTTTATTTTATAGTACACACAAATATTAACATATCATCCCAATAAAGCTTTGTTCGTTGGCGCGGCGCCAACCCCTCTGCAGTGCCTCCTGCTCAGCAGTCTAAGCTCCTGAAGTTTGAGGGATGCAGTCCAAATCTCTTAGCAACATTAAATCTCCTTCGATTAACTTTGTTGGGGGACAAAGTTGTTTTGTTACCACTGTCCACCAGTCTGCCCTACATAAGATGCCTCCCAGCAGCTAGACCATTCAGCCTGTAGAGATGGCAAGCGACCCAGAGTTCTCCAGTGCAGGAACTCTGGCTGCGCTGAGCATCCTGAGCTTCAACATAACCTACAAGCCAAAACCTCCACCAAGTCCTCAGACAGGCCCGCAGGGGCAACAGGTCCCAGCCACTGCCTGGTTTGAGTGCCTTCTGCTGGTGCTGCTTGTGGTCTGCACCCAGCAGAGACACCTGAGCCAAGGCATCACCTTTGGATTCATATGGCACCCCCGGCTTGAGCGTCGCTGGCTCAGCAACCACCGAAGAGATGCACCAACACGGCCTGGCCCTGAATCCGGGCCAGCCAGGTGCCCTGCCCATGCTAAGTGTATGAACACACACTTCTCTCTGGCACTGCTCTAGGAACAAAGGTCATTATTGCCTCCAGGAGGATTTCTTTTGTACCTGTACCAACGCAGGGAAGTGTATGAGGGTGTCTTCCAGGCTTCTGATGAAGAAAAGGAAACTACTGCTGAACTCAGCTAGAAGATGCTGGGTGCCGCACCCTCTGGGAAGTGGTGGGTTAACGCTGCAGGCCTCTCCTGTGTCTGATTTTACACAGTATTTATGCTTAGTTGCAACATGTGAATCTTTAATTACATATATAACACATTAAAGGGAAATTAGTTTAGTCCAAATTCATTCTCTTTCCAGAACTAGTCAAGAACAACCAAAGAAGCAGTAATTTGTTTTTATCACACAGCAGGTGGCATTGTATCCTTCATTAAATTATACAGATATGATTAATATTAATCTGCATTCGTATCACCATCCATCAAATTCTGCATCCATCACACCATCCTTAGCATAGCATTTGTTTTTAAATGTATTTCATTAAAGTGTGAAGACATAAGTAAAAGAGGTGAATAGGACCTGGACATGGGGCAACCTTTCCACCACCTTCCTCCCAGAGAGTAGATCCCAGCACGTCTCTGAAAGATCTGCACCGATATTACGGCATTAAGGAAATCATTAATAAATTCTACACTTGTTTTTCGATCCATTACGGAATTCCAAATTGTTACAAATAAATTCGGGGGTTAGGGAAAGGGGGATCCCTTATCTTCATAATTTATTTAATATTGAAAATAGTAGTTCTGAAACCAGGTGCCTCTATGCATTTCATAGCCAGCAAAATGCATGTCCATGCCTTTATAAAGTTATCCTCTTGGTCTGCCCCCTCCAAGCCTTTTCTAAGCTTCCTCCTGTATTTCCACCCATGTATTGCAACCTCTAGCTCCCATCCTGCCAGCTCAGGCCTGGATGAAACAAGATTCTTGGCAGCATGATGTTAAATTTAATTTGTGTCTTGTAATGTAAAGGCACTCAGAGGTTGAAGCAACAGGAACGTGTTTTTTATAAATCAAATTTTACATACAGTATCATTTTTTACCAGACACTCTCAGAGTGCAGGAAAATCAGTATTTTACTGGCAGCACTTGAGTTGAATTTAACCATCTCTGTGGAAAAATGTCACCATAAATGTTTCTACTGAACCAGGGTGACATTGAAGGTGGCTACTGTGACTGAGAGAGATGCCTTTCTGGGTTTTTCAAGATTAGGGGGGGAAAAAAAATAATGTTTCTCTTTAGTTGTGGTAAATACACATAGACTAACCTGTGATTTAACATGTTCTCCAGCAGCTAGCTTTGCAAATCCTGCTTTCCAAAAATCACAGGAGTTATTACTAACATGGCCTTGCAGCAAAACAAAATCCCAGAGCTACCCCAGCACGCAGGGAAAATCTATGTGCTGAGGACCTCAGGGCAGATCTCTTACTAAGAAGATGATACAAAGTCTTGGCTGAGCCCTGGTAGGATAAAGACTCCAATTTGTTTCTGTGAGCACTGTGAAACTGCTTTTGTATTTCCGATAGTGGTATGGGTACACTTCTCTGTGAAAGCAGGAAAATTCCTGCTGTCACTGTGAGATCCAGGACAATATTATAAATACTTAACACAACGCATAGCGAGCCGACCTGAGTGTTCCTGCCGGTGCCAGCAATGGGGATGAACGATGGGGCACGTAGCTAAGCCAACAGGTTTAGACTCGGGGGATCTGGCTGTGCCACAGGTTCCTTGAGTGGAGTCAGCAAAAGCCCCGAGATCCCCGGTGCTGGTATTGATTTTTATGGCTTGGCTGCAGCCAAAGCCACTGGAGAGCTTGATCTCCAGTTTCCCCAAGCTCCAGTTTCCCACTGATAAATTGGGATAACTGTAGGGGCTAATAGAATCATAGAATCATAGAATTATTAAGGTTGGAAGAGAACTCCAGGATCATCCAGTCCAACCATTCCCCCTCCACCTATTACCCACTAAACCATGTCCTTCAGTACCACATCCAGCCTTTCCTTAAACACCCCCAGGGATGGTGACTCCACCACCTCCCTGGGCAACCCATTCCAATGTCCAACCACCTTTTCCGAGAAGAAATTTCTCCTAATCTAATAACATGAGAGTGCTGTAAAACTGATGAAGTTTAATCTTCTAAGCACCTTGGGAACCTGGTATGGATGAACCTACAGAAGTATTCTTATTTTTGAGCATGCATAGCCAAAGACCAGTAAACTGATTACATTCACCTTCAGAAAAGAGAAGATTTTAATCTTCTCACATTAAACCTGCCCAGGGTAAACATGCTTCTATCCTCCTGCTGTTAAAATATGTTGCCATAAGTGTTTAGTGTAACGTTTGACCTGTTTCTCTTGAATCTTCCTCGATTACGGTCAAGTCATTTGCACTTCAATAGTTTGGGGGCTGTGCAGCATTTTCTGGGGTTGGAAAGTAGCTCAGCTATAAAACCTTGCTGGAGGCTGTAAATGGCATAAAGAAGCTGAGCCAGGGAGTATTTTAAAACCCAGTTTTGGAGGGAGAAAATCATTATACTTGATTCCTTTTTCCACACCTTTTGGTTGTGAACCTAAAAAATTATGGAGGTCTTCAAGGTTGCCTCTCAAAAATGGCTTAAAGACAAAGCTGCAACAACCGTTTGCCAGCTTTCTTATTTGACAGGTAAAGGAGAGAGTCGTCAGTGCAAAATGAAATGGCCTGATTAGTAATACACTGAGGCTATATTGGTTATATATGTTCAAAAAGGGACAGGGCAGGAATAGATGTGTGAGGACTGTAAGCCTTAAAGCCTTATGCACCAGCTCCACCATAAGGGACAGAGGAACCTAGAGCAGCTAAGGGTTGTGTGCTGTTCTGTCACCATACAGACCCTGGCACAGCATATCCGCTACGGTCCCCTAGACCTTACCATCCTATAGAAGTTGCCACAAAGTCTTAATACTTGAAGGTCTAATGCTGTGAAAGTCTAATACTTCTTCTCTGCATAGTGTGCCGCTTGAGGAACCGCATTGTTTTCCCCAGATTCCCTCCTTCCCTTCCCAAAACACCTCTCAGCTTTGTTAACACACACCATTTAATAGGCACATATCATTTAAGTCCTCATAAACAGCACCATGTCTACTCAGCTGCAAATAAAAGAGCCAAACTACGCTGCCTGTTTACTTCCCAGGTCCCCAGAGAGGTGGCAAATGGTACCACCAGTCCCTCTAGAATTGCCACATATCCCCATCGATACTGTTTCCACCACCAGTCTAAAGATGCTGTATTCTGATCTAAGGGACAGACAGTCTGAAATACGTCCTAAAGTACAGATAAATATACAAGCTGTCTCGGTGAATTAGTTACATGTGCAAATAGCTTCCTGGAAGAGCAGGCTCAGTTTGACGGTTAAGATCTGATCCAAAATCCACAGGAATCACAGAAAAAAAAAAAAAAAAAAAGAAAAGAAAAGAAGAGAAAAAAAAGCCCTACTTTGAACCAGGGGCTCTCAACCAGGTTTTTGGTTAATTGGAAATGGGTGACACTGGATATGACACCCGCTGGGCAGTCTTTGGTCACTAATCCACTCCAGTTGTCCACAAAGGCTTGCGACAGTTGTCACCCTTCACACCAGGCTCAGCAGGGAGGTGGGAGATGAATGCCTGGGAAAGCCAAACCACTCGCCCCAGCCCTGTTATCTTCTGGATGGGATTGGAGCAAAGCCACGGGGGAGCACAGGTGAAGTATGCATTGCCACCGGCCATGCAATACCTGCCTCCAGACAGGAAAAAGAGAGTTTAGTCTCCAGCACTTTCAATCTATGGGTACACAGTGGGGAGGGAAGTCTTAAAAATTCCAAGGATTTCTATTGAAGTGGTACCATAAACTGGTGGAAAAGACTTCTTAAAGATAACAACTTTCTCTAAGATGAGAAATATATGATTTCTCAAGTGTATGCCCCCCAGCCCTAGCACTGAAGTCCTGTAAAAAGCTCTGGGAAGGGCTTTAGCCCATCTGCTCCAGGACAAATCCCATCAGCTTGTAGCAGAGATCCCACTTTTGTTAATACAGAAGCTGTTTTTTATTCCTCCTGCCAAAGCAGGCTGGTCTGGCCGGTCCCGCAGTGAGGTCATAACTCAGGGTTGATCACATCACAGCACGTTGCCATGGCGATGTTTGAACTGTCACAAAGGATGTGCGCTATGATTTCACAGCAGATGGGCTGTGAGGGAGGAAGCCCTCATTTAAATTTTAAAAATTGCTTTAGTAATTAGCAAGAGCAATAGAAAAAAGATATTAAAAAGAAAAGAAAAATCCCCAAACCACCACTCTCAGCAAAGGTTACGGGATGCACGTGGGATCTGCAGGCCGCTCGCGGCGGAGGATGGCCACGCTGCTGCTCCACGTTCACCCGGTTCTTGGGGTCGCTGATGGGTCCAAAACTGTCTGGAGCCTGCCTGGCTGCGGGAGGCCCAGAGCAGCGGTGGGCAGTGAAGCTCCCCCATGCATCAGTGCATTTCAAAGCATGCGAGCGCTCAGTCAGCCGCCCTTCGCAAGGGCCTGCTAGGAGAGGCAGAGCGCAGGCGGAGGGTGCCACAGGCTTTATTAAAACATGAACCGTCCGGAGGAAGGCGAGGTGTAATGCTCTGGCTTCAGAATTTTTTAACAAGGAGCTGGCTTAGGTACTTCCATGGCCCTTTTTAACACAGCACATGAGGAGAGCAGAGTCACACAGATGTGTTTGTGTTATCCCCCCTGGATGAGAGCGCAACCCCTTGCCCCTCTCCTTCTCACAGCCCAGCAGCACTGGCCCACGCAGTAGCCTGCACTGGCCTTGCCCTGCATCCTCAGCATCTCTGTCACCCAGTCCCACCTATTGCCCCTGCACTTGGGAACTGAGATCAACAGCAAACAATGGAGGAAAAACCAGCAGCATCAAGCTTTCCAGACAGCCATGGCGCAGCCCCGCTCCCCCCTCAGGCTTCTCCGTCCCCAGCAGACGTGACCTTGAGGAAGTGAAGCCTCAGATCCCTGTCCCCGCGGCCACCACGGCTCGTTGCGGAGAAGCTGGCATCGCCCAGCTTGCCACAGCAGCTCTCTTCCACATCGCAGCAGCTCAGCACCTTCAAGGCAGAATTAAATCTCTCTCCCTTCCGCCTGCAGCAGGCAAGGCACGCGGTGTTTCAGGGACCTTGGGCTGAGTCCTCATATTTAGTGGGGGGAGCAGACTTCAATGCAACATGTTCCTCGTTCGTTCAGTGACTAACTGTTGATCTCTCTAAGAATAAGCCAGATGGTTCCCGTGATAAGTGATCAGCTCTCCTGGAGTTTTTGAAACAGAAAAAGACAGATGCCTGCGTGCCTCTTGCCAGGACCCATCTTAAGCTCAGGCGATGAGTGCAAATGCTTAGGGAGGTTGTGTTCAGGGGATTCTCTCCATCCAGGCTTAGCAACTAATCTTCCCCATGAGCCCTGCATCCTGAAGGGGAGTCATCTTGCCTTCTGACAGCTTCCCCCAGCTTAAGGACACTACAAATCATAAGGTCAGCCCTCATAATTGGATCAGACCTTGATATTGCTTTGCTCTTCTGTGCGTTTGTATTAACATCTCATTTCGCAGACAGCACATCTGATCAGTGCTCAGTACCTCAGCTTGCGTTTGCCCATCCCAGCGACTGAGAACACTGAGAGGCTCAACAAAGCATCGCAACAAAAAAGAAAGTTTTACCTGGGGAGTTGTTTTGCTGGGGTGAAAAAAACAAAACAAAACAAAAACAAACCCACCCAGGTTGGGGAGCGAGTGGCAAACACACGAGGCTAAAGTGCTTTGTCTCTCAGCCACTGGTCTGCACAAGATGTGCTGACCACCAGGCAAGCACTGCTTCCTGCCCCCAGCACAGAGGTCAAGATCTTCACAAGAGAGGTAAACATAAGTAACAGCATGTTTCTGCTGTCTTCTTTCTATAATCCTTTTTATTCTTTTTACCTTCATTTCTGCTGCTGACTGCATAGAAAGCCTAACCCCACTATTGAGCTGTCATTAAAAACACCAGTGCATGGTAAGAAGAACAGGGCGGGAGAAGAGTTAGTTCCTCCCAAAACCAGCTCCAAGGCAGCAGCCTGGCCCTCCAGCCTAGGGCTGGTTCGCCTTGCCTGGGAGAAGCGAACACATCCTGAGGCTCACAGCCCACCCATTTGCTGCCGCAGCCTCGAGGCCTCCACTCGATCTTACAGCATCAGGCCGGCATCAAAATGAGCAACAGGTAGCCACACACTCGGCAGAAAATGACTCTCCTGTTCTTTTATTTACATGCCTCTGTTTTGGCTTTTAAAGAATGCACGTTTTCTTCGAGGATATTTACGCAGTCTCTTCAGAGCAAAATTCAGAGCTGCACCTCCAAGAGGGGGAATTAGATCTGTAATGCTGACTCAGCCTGCAATTTCAGAGGATTAAACAGTCAGAGAGAAACCATTACCCTGAAAAAGACTGAAACGTATGTGACAATACATATGTCAGACACTCATCTCCTCACCATAAAAAATATATATATACATATCAGTACACAGTTCATTATCTCTGACCAAGGTATTATTTCACACAAAGCTTGCAACTTCATCTGAGGGCTTTATGGAGCAGATGTCTCTTTAAATCTAGAGAAGGTGCACAGAGGGAAGGGAGAGGGCACAAGATTTAAAGCAAGCAAGTGCTGTGCCCTCACTTTCCTGGCGAATTGTACGTGCATGTTCACTGTGCTTTGTAACCAGCGTGGCTTCCATTGTGTTACTGATTGAAAGGAGAGGCCTTATGCAAAAGAAATTTAAAATTGCTAATTTCCTTTTGCACCTTCTGTAAAAGCAATTTCCATTTTGTTATGTTATCCTGCATCGCTTTAATGTTAGGTTTCTATGAATGACTTACACACCTAGAGTTAGCAAGAGTATTCGCGTTGCATCCATCGCTGATACTTTCTGGGGAGGGAAGGAGGCATGGTTTCCCAAGGAATCAAGGCTTTTGTAACTATAAACTCTAATCGTGAACACTGTTCTCCCACCCCTCAGTAAACTTTTGATCCTTTCAGTTAATGTCAATTAAATTTGACAGAGTCAGAGCCAACTAACCACAAGTTTCCTAAAAGGCAGCAGCGTGGTAGAGATGGACACAGCCTGTTGATCCCACTACTCAAGGTTCAAACAGAGCAGGAATTTGATGATCGAGCTGAAAAGCATTCACAGGACAGATCTCCGTGCACTGTACGTTGCACTTCGACGGGGAAAATGCAAAGTCACACACAAGCAGGTATCCTTGGACTTACTGACACCGCCTGAGCAGCTTCTCCAGCGGGAGCATTGAACGCATAGTGCTCACAGAGCTGTCCTCAGTTTGTTCATTGGGGATGGCAATAGCAACTGGACGTTTCAAACCCATCACCTTAAATACAGTGAATTACACTCCATTTTTAATGACCTTTCAGCTCCTAATTTGTGTGACGACATCCAGGGTTTTGGGGCAAGGCAGGTGAGCCTCGTTGGGGGCCTTGGTGCAGGGGTGGCTTTGACCTCGGGTTAGAACTTTTGTTACAACCCGGGCTTAAACCCTGAACGCCCGGACCCGGCTCCCGCTGCCGGCCCTTTGTTGCACTTGAAAGGCGGCATCACCCGCCGTTATCACCCAAGCAATCAAAGAGCCTTTTGCATTTGGCAATGCAAAAAAAAAAAAAGTTGAGAGGCCTTAAAGTGAGTGTTAATTAGGACAAGAGTGACCAGATGATTTTTCACCTGCTTTTCCATTCATCTGCCCTTTCAAGAGTGTTTCCTATGCATAAGCATCGTAGTCTTATTAAAACACTCTGGCTTTTTTTAATTCCCCAAATTATAGGGAAGGGATTTAAGACAACAGGGGAAAAAGTGTATCCTGGGCGAAAATGTTTTTACCATCTAAAATAGGTTGTGGGGTGTTTTCCCAGACATACAAAGTTCAGAAACACTTCCAAGGCTGCTTAAGAGTTAAAATATATTCAGTAGTATTTACAAGAAAGAGCAATTTCCATTTAAAAACCAAAATTCTGCAGGGAGGAAAACCAAAGTCCGGTGAGCATCAGCCAGCTCTAATGGCCACCTTCCGTGCCCCCAGCAAGGGCGGAGGGGATGCCCACACTTGTCCTTCCTAACAGCTTCGATCTAGCAAGAGGAGGGAAAGTTAGCAGAGATCTCGGAGCCGGTGGCAGGGAGGAAGGAATCCATCCTGTCACCAAACCCTTGCAGAGACTGCGCTCCGTCAGGCAGTCAAAAAGCACGCCTACTCAGATAAGGGTATCCCTGCAAAGCAATCTCTTGACACTGCTTTGACATATTTACGTTCTGCCGCGATCACTCGGTGGCAGGAACGCAGAGCTCCTCTCCCGACTCTCGCCCGAGCCGGTCCCCAGCCCCGCGCGGGGGTGGGAAGCAGGAGTGACTCCAGCGAAGTGACTCCGCGGAGTCAGGGACCGCGGGCGGGCGCTGGCGCTGCCTCGGCGCGGGGGATACGGGGCAGGGAGAGCCGGGGCAAGCGGGGGTGCCAAACCTTTGGGGGAGCTCTGAGTATATCACTGCAATACTAATTTAATGCGATCTAATCAAAGATGCCGCACCGCAGATAGCATACACCTGAAGTTACGGTGAGATTGTGCCACTCGAAAGTCCTATTAGCCTGGACTTGTTGGAAGGTGTGTTATCTACTAGCGAGATACCATCGGTAAATTATTTATTTTAATTAATTCTTTGAAGTAAACAGAAAACAGCCTGGGTCCTATCTGTCTGCATCTCTTCGGAAGAAAGGCAAAGAGGCACAAGAGTTCAACGGCAGTTTTAAATGGGGGGGAGGATTCCCGCGATGCAGCAGAGGAGCAGAGATTGCAGCATCCCTTGGGAATACACACCACCTCCTGCAAAGCGATGAACAGCCATCGCCCGAAGCCCACCCAAACTCGGGTGCTTGGGAAGCCTCCCTCAGAAGCCGGGGATGAAGAAATGCCTCCCGCCTCCCCAGGTAACCTGCCCCGCTCCCGAGGGGCAGCCTCGGGGAAGCGGCACAGCCTCATCCGGCCCCTCACCATCCCATCGCCGTCCCCATGGCGGGGGTCCAGCCCCCGCCGTCCGTGTAACGGGAGCCTAACCCCGCCGTCCTACAGCGGGGGTCCAGCCCCTGCTGCCCCTGTCGCGGGGGGTCCATCCCCCGCAGGGACCCCGCAGGGATGGGGGTCCCGTCCCCACGTCCAGCCTTTGCCACCCCCACACGAGGAGGTCCAGCCCACGCGATTCTGGACGGAGGGCGCTCCCCCCCAGCCCCCGGACCAGCGCTCCATACCCTCCCCCGGCGCCGCTACCGCTCGCACTGACCG
>VWZZ01001251.1:79630-105587 GCA_013399095.1 Psophia crepitans
CAAGCGACAGGGCAAGAGGGAATGGCCTCAAGTTGTGTCAGAGGAGGTTTAGGTTGGATATTAGGAAAAACTTCTTCACAGAAAAAGTAGTGAGGTCTTGGAACAGACTGCCCAGAGAGGTGACTGAATTGCCATCCCTGGAGACATTCAAAAAACGTGTAGACGTGACACTCCAGGACATGGTCTAGCAGGCATGGTGGTGTTAGGTTGATGGTTGGACTTGATGATCTCAGAGGTCCTTTCCAACCTTAGTGATTCTATGATTCTACACTCCCTGACAAACAGTCCCTCTCAGTCTTTCCTGTAGGCCCCTTCAGGTACTGGAAGGCTGCCATTAGGTGTCCCCAGAGCCTTCTCTTCTCCAGACTGAGAGATCAGCCCTCTGATCAACTTTGCCTCAGCTCTCTTATCAACTTTGTGGTCCTCCTCCGGACCCGCTCCAGCAGGTCCAGTCATACTGTGGACCCCAGAGCTGGACGCAGTACTCAAGGTGGGGTCTCACAAGAGAGGAATAGAGGGGCAGAATCACCTCCCTCGACCTGTTGGCCACACTGTTTTTGATGCAGCTCAGGACATGGTTGGATTTCTGGGCTGCCAATGCACATTGCCAGCTCACGTTGAGCTTACTTTATTATGGTTGTTTAACAGATGGGGAAACTGAGGCACAAAAGTTGAACAATTTGCATGGAACTGAACAATGGAAAGCCAGCAGAGAATGGAAATGGTTTTGCCCAAAACTGTAATGCTACTTTTGATAAAAATCTGCTTAGTGTGAAAGAGGGGGATGGTCACCAAGCTTCATCTGAAGCCATTGCTATAAATCATTCCCATCCCATTCCAGAGCTCCTACATGATTGCAGAGGAGCACTGAGTAGTGCTTTTGCTGGGAGGGTGCCAGTTGTTTTAGCTCCCTCCAGTACCAAGAAGCAGCAGGCTAGCAAATTTTCCCCTCCATCCAGATTTGGAGATAAAGTTGTGTTCTTCCCGTCACTTACATCTACCAGCAACAAAGAGTCTGTCCACTAAATCCCCAGTACAGCTCAGCTGGTGGTGTACCAGGCAGATAAAAATCTGTATTTCTTTCCCACAGCCATCTGCAGAGTAAACGCTAGTGTAAATACATGTGGGAGGGTTTTTTGGTGAAGTCAGGAGATACGCTGTAAAGAGAATAGGTATAACTTCAAAAGTGAGGGCTGGTCTGTACAAAGTTTAACATCTTTTCCATATGCAGCTGGCCTTTAGAGTAAAAAGCTCGTTTGTGTTGGGAAGATGCAGGGTGTGTCAGGAATGACCAGCCTTTAATGCTGTTCAGCCTCTGGACTTGCAGGTAGCGCCAGGGTGGAGCTAGGTGGCAAAATAGATCTTTATCAGGAGCATTCTCTGGTACAACTTTCTCATGATTATTTCGTACAGAGTGTGAAGATTTTATCCCACGTCATATCAGGTTACAAGGGACACTTGATTTCTCTCCTGGAGCCATTCCTTTTAGTTGGTGGAGCAAAATCATGATGGATCCAGGATAGAATTTAAAAATCCTGTCCTTCACTGACATGGTGTTTAAGGGTTTATCTTAACACCTTAATTTTATACTGCTACAAGGTGAAGAGCCTCAGATATCCTGGTGGCAGCCATAAATCAGTGGTAGAACTTTGTCATTTTGTGTCATGACTGCAGCAGGCCCTGGTGGCACTCCATTGATCTCCAGGAATATCCCAGTACTGTGATGAATGCCATCTGGTTTTGCCCTCAAAACTAGTGTAAGTGTCTCTGGGGAAGACTTCTGGGACTCTGCTGCTACAAGAATAGCATCCAGATCTTGAACAACTCTCGTCACTCTTTACTGAAGCAGCTCCTCCAAAAGCTGGAAAATGGGCAGATGCAGGAATCAAGTCCCTGTCCCTTGGCTGGTGCAGCTCTTCCAGGGACAGCTGCAGTGGTGGCTGCAGAGCAGATCGTCATTGGTTTTTTAGTTACCAGTGGTGCCGTTACCTCTCCATCTGCAGAGCTGTTCTCTTCCTTGTGGAAGATCTGCCCCCTCATCCCACTGAGGGCATGAAGCTCTGCTGAAGTTTTGGGAGCCCTTTCCTTGCTTCTTCCTTGGTAGTTAGGAGGAATCTACCTGATACAGACCCTGTTCCTCCTCTCTGTTCCTTCTCTCACCTCTGATCACAGGTGAGCAACGTTGCAGAACCTCTGCTCTTTGTCCTGTCCCTGCTAAGGGCATCAGTGGTGAAGTGTCAGTGACGTGAGAAAATACAGCAGTCGTTACTATTTCCAGTAAGTAGAAATTTACTGTATCCTATGAAATAACTGGAAGAGGGAGGGTTCCCTGTAGAAATATCAGCTTTTGGTTCTCAGTGTCATAACGTGAACTAAAAGCTGCCAGCAGCCAGAGAAATTCCAGATGCACACCGCTCAGCTGTGGGTTACGTTTCCAAGGAAAAAGCATGTCTGTTTGCACTTCTAGGCAGATTCCCTGATTTCAGCACTATTGGGCTGAGGACTGAATCATACTTCGGAGGATACTGCAACTCGTTATTCCTTTTCCTTTTCTGACAGTGTATTCTTGTCATGTCTGTCACGATAAAAATGATTGCTGACATTTATGAATAGTGGTTTCTAAAGCCTAGCCTTTAAAGGGATGTCTTGGCGTTTTTGGTAGAAATCAGCTGTTCGTGAGCTATATCCACGTTTGCCTGGTGTCCCTGGGCAGTACCCAGGTTTGGAAGTGTTGGTTTAAATTTTCCTGTGCACTTGTATTGGTGGGTACTCCGGCCAGCAGAGTAACTCCGCTTTGGTTCATGGTAAATTCTGGCCCAGGAAAATATTATCTAAACCTAAAGTTAGGAAGAGAAAAGGGCAAAAGTAGCCTTATAGTTCATGGGCAGAGATGGGGGAACAGGTCAGCCAGCCAAATAAGATGGTTTCTGGTTGAGTCTGGGATGAAGCTGTCCTGCAAGACCTGCTAAACTTGTCCTTTTCAGAAGAGTTTAATCATCCTTTGAGATGTGTTGTTTTCTCGTTTTTGCTACTGATGCAGTTTTTATATTGTGCTTCCCTTGGCTCAAGGAATGCAACCTCACCTTGCGACTGCCGTGCTCACGTAGTTGGGTCCTGCTGCACTAACGTGATGTGACAGGGCCCAAACCAGCACCCATCTAGGGTTCGCATATCAGTGAAAACTGTCTTGTCAGGCTTGGTATAAAGCCATTTATTTCATGGCTTGACTCTTACTTGACAGCATCCGATGGTCCCCGCCTCCAGTGGATGGAGCAGCTGCATGGAGAGGCACAAAGCCTGAATTCTGTATTACAGCGCGGGTTGTGGTGTATGCTGGGATGTTAGCTCGTATCTCACTGCCTTCTGAAAATAGCTTGGGGTTAAGCCATGCCCATGCTACGGACTTGTGCCAGCAAAGCTGTACTGCCCAAAAAGCCTGGAGAGGTGTGGTTCCCGAGTGACACAGCCGTGCTGGCACAGCCCCGAGGCACGGCGTGCGTTGGCTGGGGAAGCCGCCCTTTCTCCAGCCTGCGAGGGACTCATGCTGGGCTCTTGTAGACCAGACCTTCGCTGCGGTGGCCCAACCTGCCGTGGAGCGTTTTGACGAGGTTACGTGGGTGTTTGCTGCTGGAGTGCTTCTGGGGTCTTTAGTTCCTGTGAAATTTTAAAGGGTGTTTTCAGATGCTCCTCAGTAAACGAGAGGTGAAAGGCGCATTTTAACGTTGCAGATCTTCTCTTATCGTCCTTCTTTGTGGGATGGTCTGGTGTTCCTCCCGCACTCCGGAGCTGGGCACGGCAGCTGTTATTCTAGCTATGTGCCATCCAATGCTGGATAATGTTGCAAGATCCAAAAATAAAAAGTGGAAAAATATGCAGACGGGGGAAACAAGGCACAACTTTACCTCTTGGGCAGGGCAGCCCCCTTCCCTCTTCCTAGCACAGCTTAAGCCCTGAGTCTCAAAAGGCGGATACTCCATTGGGTTTTTACCACCTGCTCTGTCTTTCCACACCGAATTTTAATCCTGGCTCCCTTCAAGAGCTTATGTTGTTAAGCTGCTACTACAGGTCCTTTGGTGAAATACTGCTCCTCTCTTCCACCCAAGCCTTTTAGAGTTACACATTTCTTTGCTCAAGAAAAACACCTCAAGGTCATCCCCAGCCTTGTTGGAGAAACAGAGAATGATTTATCGGTTCTCACTTAATCCCATCTCACTTAAAATACAAGCTCCTGATATCTGCATATTTTCTATCCCAGTGTTTGTGATACAGAAAAGTTGCGTTACAAGAATTAGATGCAGAAGCACTGAGAAATAAAAATGCTTTACACAAGGTCAGGTGGAGAATTAAAACCTCCTCTCCTGTAGCCTGGCTGGGACCAAACGCTCTTGCCTCTCCTTTTCTTTGGGTGCACCCACATCCCTGGGTTATGAGTTGCTACCTGAATAGCTTGGCTTCTCAGTACAGTATGGGATGCACAGATTTCTGCACGGGTCCCTAAGGGTGTGCCAGCTGAGTGCCACAGGTGGCAAAGGCAATGTCAGACCTGCGGGTCTGTTATTTGTGTGTTTGCTTGCAGGTTTGAAGTTATTGCCTTTGCCAGGGCAATCATTGGTCTATTGGAATTGCTTGACTAAGTCTCAGATCAGATAGAAGTCTATTGAGATTGATTATCATCAAGAAAGCATCAAAATGACCAACTTGGCCTCCATGAGAAATGTGGGTTCTGACTTGAAACATACTGGAAGGCTGTGACTTTGGCTTGGTTTTCTCCCAGAATAAGGAGGGTTTCATCTTCTCTAACAGTCTTTTCTCCCCCCTCCACTGAAACTTGGCATTTTTTCTTCCTGTAAAGGGGACCTGGAAAATGGTTTTGCTAGAAGCAGGGTTCAGTGAAGGTGCAACAGCTTCCCAGGGCATGAAGCTCTCATGTTTAGCCTGTTCCAGTAGATCACTGGAGATGGGACCTCAGTGTAGTGTCCTTAATTAAGGATCATATGGTGGGGGGATGGTTGGACTAGATGATCCTTGAGGTCACTTCCAACCTTAATGATTCTATTCTATTCTATTCTATTCTATTCTATTCTATTCTATTCTATTCTATTCTAATTACATCTCCATTCCCCGTTCCCGCTCTTCCACACTCTCCCTGCAGCCTGGAAGTCGCCATTGCTGTAGGAATTCATACCACTGTGCCAACATTCAAAACCAACACTTGCTATTCTTACCTGTTTATTGGGAGCTTTTTTGGAAACAAAAATGCTAAAGACAAATAAAATAAGTCAATAAGCAAAGCATTTAAATGAATGTGCAGTCATTATAACTGGCATCAGGGCAAAGGAATGCAAACAGGCCAGTCTGGGGCTGGATGCTTTTAGCTCCTGTTCATCTGTTTTGTTTTTAATTTTGAGCACAGGAAGGGGCCAGTGTATGACCATATGCTTACAAAATGCTGGTTACACATGTCTTCCAAACAATGTTGTCATAGTAATGATATGTCATGTCTCTGTCACGTTTTGTCTCGCTGTGAATGTACCCATGTGACTTCAGACCTTGCTGCGTTTCCTTCTCCTGTTCTTCATCAACAGTAATAACAATTGTTTCCAGTCAACTTCTACATCCATTCTAAATAAATTGGAAATGTGATTTAGCTTTGTGCAGTACCAGTGGGAAATTCATACCCTGGGAAATTTGCAAGAGTATTGCAGGGAAAATGTTAAGCATGCGCTTAAGCATCATTGATGTTGATCAAGTTAAGTGTGCTCTTAAGCCTCAGAAGCTATTGCCTCTTTCCAAGCATTGGTCTTAACGGAAAGTTCTGAAAGAAAGAGAACTGATCTCCACTCCCAAGGTCCTAAAGATGGAATTGCACCTTGCAGGGAGGAATAATCACAGAAGTTGATGCTGATATTGCTGTGAACATTATCTTGGTCGTACTTTTTCATTTTCCAAAGATAAGATCCTTTCAGCATGATCTAAAGATCCCTTCAATTTTCAAAAGGTTTTTTTTTCTTCTCCCTTTGTGATTTGTTTTCCCTTATTTTTCTTGTCATGTAATCGCCTTTGCAGTTTTAACAAGGTTTTGAAGTTAACACTACTTTGAGGCAGTGATATCTAGGCTGAAGAGGTTCGCACCTCTTTGGTGTGAAAGAGTTCTTGTGATTTTTGGGGAGGTAGGTCTTGTGATGAGGATGTGGAGGAGCAGGGAATCAAGGCTCCTAGGTCCAGATTCGATCTCTGTGGCTTTCCCTCCTGTGAGCCTTTGGCAAATGAGAGATTAATGCAGACTCCATATAACCATCTTTAAAATAGATCTCCCTTGGGGAGAGAATGGATTAATTAACATTTCAGAGACGCTTTGAGTTCCTTTGATAGGTGTTGCAGAAATGCAAAAGGATTTTTTTTTTCTTGCTAGACATAGGCTGTCTAAAGGATGTATTTTAATGATATTGGTTTACCTCCTAAGAGCTCTTTTTCAAGTGAAAGACTATTTAACTTCTTATGTATGTACCAATACGGTGTTTTACTGCCAATTTAAGCGAAATAAAATACACAGTGTCTGGACCAAGACTAGATTTGGTACCTTCACATCATGAAAGCTCACGCTGATAATTTGCCAGTAGCCTCAGGGCTCTGATAGTAATTTGCCAGATGCTATACTGAACCTAATTTGCATCTGTATTTACATAAATGCTTTAATTAAAATTATATGCACCAACCTGAGATAGATGAGCAGCACTGCCTGCTATTTGTTTACATTCCCTGACAATAAAACCCTACCTTGGCTGCTTCTTGATGATGGTACCACTTGACAAGGCTATTTGAGGTGCGGACTAGAAACTTGACAGATTTCTAGTTAGGCTCTGCTGCAAACTGAGGAGCAACCTTAAGCTTCACAGACCAAATTCTGCCTTTATTTTAGCAAAAGAGGAGATTTGAGCATCTTGATTCTAGGATTCAAATTTGGTCCACAGATTTAGGTCAGTTCCGTGCAGTCAGGATCTATAACTTCTTGCAGACCATGTCTGCTTTGTCACACATGCTAAGTGTGAAACCCTACCGAGGACAGTAGCAAAACATTTTAAATACAGCTTCAATCAAGAATAACATTTCTGAGCACTGTCCATCTTTGAGCAGAGCCATTACAGAGCTCCTTGGAGGGCAAAGCACTCTAAATAAAAGGGATTTCTGGGCCCAAGTAGAGTCCTGGTTGTTTCAGTGGGACATGTGATGGCTCATAGCTGACTTTGGATGAAGGCAGTGGAGACTCTGGCTGAGGTTTTTGCTTAGACTATACATTTAATCGGGAAAATGTAAGCATATAAATACAAATTAAACCCAAGCTCTGCAGCTTGCCTTTGGACGGTGGAAGATGCTCTGGTTGATGTTGCTCCGCTGCTTCCCAGTTATTCGGAAGTTGTCATAAAGTCTCACAAAGGAAAGAAGTTGAGTGGCAAAGTTATGATGGATTTCACAGACCACTTTGAAGATACACGAAGGACATGCTCAAGAGAGCTGTAACTGCCCTGCATGGGTTTGGAGGGTTGCTGGGCTTTAATTAAAGGTGTTTACTTAACTTGCTCTATACGAGATACCGCAGAGCCAGGATTTCCCTCACTGAGAAGCTGTATATAAACTTGAGCATTACCAGTCATTTTCTCCAGTGACCTCTGACTATATTTGCCCGTGGCCATTCTGAATCCAGTTGGAGAGAGTCCATTCAGGTTCAGCATACTCGTACATTAACCCCTTTGCCTGACGGATCTGTTGCAGAGGATAAACCTCCCCACGTATTACAGCCTGCCGCGGGGCAGGTGGCCAAAACCTGTTTATTGAAGTCCGTGTGCAGGAGCACAAGCACAAAAGCATCTACGTGTGTTGCAGAGTGGCCTATATATTTAAACCCAGAGGCATTATGCTAGCAGTGAGCAGGTTGAAATGCATGTCAGAGAGTTTGGGGTGACTGGGACTGGGAAGGGTGGTTTGGGATGGCCCAGTGGCACTGGAAGCCAGAGCCCACTCCACCCCCCCAGGCCCTGCAGTGCGGCGTCCCTCAGCCCCGTACGGAAACGGCAGCCGCGGGTGGCTGCAGAGTCGATAACGCTACCAGGGGCACCATCTGCGCAGCGGGGGTCTGCAGCTGAAGGAGAGCAGCCCTCGTTTCCCTGGTGTGAGGGAGAGGGGGGGAAGGTTCTCAGGGGTGACGCGGTCCTGCTCACTGGCCGGAGTGAGGAGGGTGGGCAGAGCTCCGCTCCTCTCTGCTAATGAAGCTTTTTCAACGCGAGGGGAGCAGACGAAGGAGAGGATCTGGGATGTGACGCACAGGGAAAAAAGAAGTTCCACCAGTGAAAGTGTCCTGTAGCGTGGAATATGTGTTTGGGAGGTTTTTAACTTTGTGTTGAAATCTGTAGTTGCCTCACGGGCAGGGAGGTCCATCGGCTCAGCCCCCCTTTCCCCTCTGCTGCCTGTGCCGCAGCCCCAGCCCCCGGGGAGGGAGCAGCGGGCAGCTGGGGGGCTGGAGCAGTGGGCAGCTGGGGGGCTGGAGCCCCAGATAGTTGGGGTCAGAAACTCCACTTCAACGCTGAAACAGCCTCTGGTTGGGATTTGGACCGACACCACACGTTTGGTACCTCTGTTAGCGCCATGTTTGGCACCTCTGCCTTTCCCAAGGTGACTTCAGCCTGTTTTGGGGTGGGACAGCAAGGCCAGGGACGGGGGGTCAGCGAGCAGCCCTGCACTTGGAGAAGGTTTCTTTCAAAAATCATTGTATCTGTGTGATGTTAAAATTCACCGCTAACGCTTTTAAGTATACCAAGTGCTAAAAGCCAGCCTTTAATCAGCCTGTGTGTATTTTAAGAATCGTGCCAACCGTTACTGCCTCAGAGATACCTGGAGATTTGGTGGAGAGAAGCCTGGCCTAGTTTTTCAGGGCAGCTAGCGGTGCATTTTCATTTCCTTATTTCATGTGAGCCTCCCCAGTCTTATTTTTCGGGGTGTTTTCTTTAGAAAGGTTGCAAAGCTCTGAGCAGCCAGTTAATGCATGGCAGAAGAGAGAAGTCAGGGTGTAATATAGCAATAACTTTTGAAATTAGTAATGTATTAAGAACTGTGCTTCAGCCATGAATGGAGTACGGCGTGGTGGGGTGCGGGAGGGTGGCTGGTTGGGAAGAAGGGTCACCGTGTTGGGCAAGGGGACCTCCGATCCTGCTGGAGCCAGGGCAGCTCGGTCACCTGCGGCTCTTTGGTTATAGATGTGCAATGCTGGAGGAGGTACCGAGCGGCCCAGTGTAGAACTGGCACGTTTCCCTAATGAAAGCAAGGCTTAATTGAGTAAAATGGCGGTGAGAAAATGTTGGGGTTTAATCAGAAATCGTTGTTAGGCTGGGGGGCGTTGTTTGTATTACACAACTGGTATGGTGGAAATGATTACTCATCTTTCCATCCCAGCTCTCCAGACTGGGAAAATAGAATATAAAAAGGCTGAGGGATCCGTCCTGACGATCCTCTGGATCTTGCACATGCCAGACGGGAGTCCCAGAACCAGGAAAGAAATGCTCGGCTTGGTCAGATCCTTCTCGAGCGTGATAAGTTGATGTGAGACCTTCAAGACGTCTGCTACAAGTCACCTAGAGCAGAATCCAGCCTTTTGTCACCCAAGGCCAGTTCCTATTTATTATTTCTGTTTCAGGAGGCCTCAAGACACACATCGGGATTGGTGAAACGACATAGAGCAAAGCTGGAGGCTGTGCCAAATAGTTCATAACCATGGAGAAAAACTTGGCAGAGGGGCAGAGAAAGGGAGGGATGAATTAGTGGTAAAATGTGTGTGTGAGTGTTTTTAATGTGTTTCTCTCACGTTAGCTTTCCTAGATATTGTCAGCTGTCTTTAAGTTTTGTACACCTAACAGCAAAGAAGTTAAATAGTATTTAATAAAAACAGGAGCAGTATGGGAAGAGGGCATTTACTGAATTTAGAAATCAATCCAGATGCTCTTTTACTGTTAGCTAGACTTTGTTATTAAAAAAATCTACCTTTTTGATTTGGAGTCACCCAACAAAACTAATCCTTGGCTCAGATGCATGTTTGACTTAAGTTCTGATGTTCTTTTTCTTCTTTTTAAACTAAAAAAAACCCCTTAGCTTTAAAAAAGTGATATGGTATTTGCAGAATCAATAGAAAAGCTGACCCAGATAAAAGTGCGCAAAAATTGGTTTCATGCCCTGGAACTTTTCCTGCATGCTTTTTGATGCAATGTATGTGTGATCCTTCAAAAAGGAGGTAACATACAGTGATCTCAGCAGCTTTGAAGAATTGTTCTGGAAGAATAACAAGGAGCACTGGAGAAAGGGGTGTGCACATGTACCTTTTTTTTTTCCCCCTCATTAAATTTATTGTGAGATGGAAGAAATTAATGTCATGTTGCTGGTTATGTGGAAGGATAGGATAAATTTTGTATGAAATCTGGTTTTGTCTGATTTTGAAAGGGTGAAAGTGCGTTTTTGCTCAACAGCTTTTCGCCGTAGGATGTGAATTGCACTTTATCTTCCTTGGTTCAAACCTGTTCCTACTGGAGTGAGTGGCAAAGGTGTATCCAAATATTAGCAGGATTTGCTCTCAGAAATGTAATTATGCCCTGGATCAAGTAGAAAGATGTAAAAAGCATCTGCTGCTACAGATGTATTCCAATATAAGTAGGATCCAAAACTTAATTTGATTCAAATACAGCACTTAGATCTGCAGGAATCAGACATTCAGTATCTGAACCTGTTTTGCTTTGGCTTCCAAAAACATCCCAGGCTGTTTAGGGCTTTGGACCTGGAGGCATAACAAATCAGCGTTTAATGCTAGCATTGCCATGGTGAAGGTGGTAAATTGATAGGACGGATTTGTTGGACTGCGAGAATGGCAGGCAGTAAGGAGAAAGTTTTGTTCCACTCATTTGTATTCGCTGCCTTACAAAAAAAAAAAAAAAAGTTAAAATCTTGCCGGAGGGGAAGGATGGGCCCAAAGTTACTGATCTGTAACAGAATAAGCAGACGCAGGGCTCAGGCTGTGCTGCTGTCCCCAGAATAGGGAGAAAAGGCCACAAAAGCAACTGCTTCGTGGGGATTTCCACAAGCCTTTCCAGCCCTCGGGGTCAGATGCTGTTTTTCAGTGCTCAGTGTATGCAGACTTTCCCCTTTTGGCTGTGTTTGCTGAGGCGGAGGGCACCGAAGTGCCAGCGCTGGGGCTGTGCAGCCGGGGAGCAAGAGCAGTGGGCAGACACGTGCCCCAGGAGATACCTCAACGGGGCTGCTCCGGGAAATTGCGGTAAGGAGAGCGGATGGAGCTCAGCACCGAGCAGGAGTGTATAGTAACGTGCAGGGGACTCCGGGCAACCTTTCCTACGGTCTGTTTGTGGCTTCTTGATTACTTGTAGCTGAAAGTAGATCACCTGGCACAAATGTAGGGGCTGCTGACCCACATGCATCTCACTTAACTTTCCAGACATAGACACATGGATGCCCTGACTGAAAAGAGGAGACTCAATAGCACTGGCGTGCAAGAGTGAATGGAGCACAAACACCATTATTTGAACGGAGTGAAGTGATTTCTTGCTTTATATTTACACCCTGTGCTCATTTCGGTTCTTGTACCACTTTTTGCACTGACGGCTGCTGTGTTTGGCAGGAATTTGCAAACACGACGGTGCTTACAGCCAAAAGTAGGAACGGTCGAAACAGCCGGAAAAGGGAAACCCCTTCCTCTGGTATTTATTTTTATAATGGCAAATGTAGTTGCTGGCTGGCCTTGATCTGTCTTCTTTTTTTTTTCCCTTTTAAGTTGTGGATTTTTTTTTCTTTTCGGCGTGGGGGTTGAGGGAAACAAAAGAATGAATGAAGTAAGAGCAGGAGAAAAGAGTGTCTGCTGTTGGGCTGTGTCACGTGGTGAGGAAATCAGACTGAAACTGGAGAGACCGGGCCAAACCTAGCAGCAGTACTGGAAGGCTTTAAATTGTGTCACTCTGACAGCGGATCTAAGCGGTGAAAATAGCTAGTGATGTTTCTGGCTGCAGTCTAGGTTAAATAACATTGTGCATACATGAAGGGGTGCCGATTAGCTGCTGCTCGCATCATTTTCTATACCTGCCTCTGTGATACCTCTTGTAAGTGGAACACGAATATGACCCCCATCCTTTCCGAAGTGGCACATGCATTTAGATCGTGAGGACTGACGTGGGTTACTGTGTTTCTGCGCTGTGTTCACTTGGGGTTTCTCTCTCTTTCTTGGCCATTCCCTCTCTAGCACTGCTGTTGTTAGGAGCTTGGGTATTTGAGGGGAGCGGAGGGAGTGTGTGATTCTTGGCTGAGTGCCCTGTGTGCAACGCAGTCCACATCTCTTGAGCAAACTTGTACAGTGACAGCTAGATGGATCTGAACACAGGGACTGGACATCCCATGATGTTGAAAATTAATTACTAGATGAACAGTGTGCAGCTCAGTTGTTTGAAAATAATATAAAAGTTATTGCTCTATGGATGTTGGGCAGCAAAAGCATCCTACAACAGTGCTACTGTAGCAACTGCTGTGTTGGAAAAGAGTTATCAATCATGCTTCTGGCAGAGAAGGGTCTGACAATTGTTTTCCAACATGTTTATTGCCATGGGCAAACCTTTGGTGCATTGTCTCGTAGGTAACAAACCAGAGAGTGACAGTCTGAAATGCAGAGTTTAAGAGGAATAGTGTGAAATAGTTTACTAAAAGCCAAATCAATTAATGATGAACTTTCTGTTGGCCAGAACCCTACAGGGCATTGCTATCTCTTCGATTGAATTTTCTTGTACGATCAAACATTCTTCTCCTTGCTTTAAAGCCCTTGCTGCCAATTTAAAATAGTATACGAGGCTCAGATTTCTTACCCTTCAAGAAAACACTTTGATTTGTTGAAGGAAACTCGGAACAGTTAAGGAGATAGAAAAAAGTAATATACCTTTCTCCTGTGCTGACATCTGCAGCTGGGGGATGTGTTGAAAAGTAATTATAATCTGCTTTGAGCAATGCTCTCCCATTCTCTTTCATTTTGGTTCCGTTCTCTGGTTCCTGAAGAACTAGAGTTAACAGTGGCAAGTGAGGTGCAGAGAGGCTGTACAACTTGAGCGGAGACACGGGGGATACATCCTCCTGCACTAGGGCCGTGGGGGTTAATGTTTTTCTTTGTTTGCACGTTTTTTAAGAAAGCACTGAGTTGAGAAGCGGCAGGGTCATGGTCCGCCCGTCTGTCCATCCGATGCCAGGGAAGCCAGACCAGGACCCTTGCCAACCCCTGCCTTTCCTTGCAGCCGAGGCCAACCACGTCTGCTGCCAGTCACCAAACCACATCTTCTTACAGGAAGGTACCTGCTTCAAGTAGAGCTACAGACGGACACATCTCAGCCTCTCTGTCCCCAGCAGCCTGCGAATGGGGGATCGGAGCAGTCCCCTGGGAGTGGCAGTTGGGCAAAGGTGTCTTTGGTGGCTGCCCAGGCTGCCTGGCTCAGGTGTCTGCTGGTCCAGAGCATCACTTTCTTGCTTCTCTCTGGTGGGATGTAAGAAGATTGGTTTCATCCTGACAGAGAGCATGTTTTCTGAAATCTTCTAGAGCTCTAAGAGAGGGGGAATAGTTTCTGTAACAGTGCTGCAGTAACAGTGAAAAGCTGCCTAAACCTAGGAATCTTCGTCTTTTTATTTTCTTCAGGTAGCTTATTAGCTTTTTGCTCTTATTTGTTCTTTGCTTATTTTCATGCTTCCAAATATCTCCAAAAGCAACTGGTAGCATTAAGAAGGCTTTGCAAAGAGGAGCTTGATTCATTCCTGTAGTTAGCAGAAGCTTTCATGAGGGAAGTGAAGACTGCAGAGCTGCAGCATGCTATGGCTTCAGTGTAACTCTCTGGATCAGCCTCCACTCGTGGGTATGTGCAAATCATTTGGCTTGGATTAAGACCTCATGCAGGCGGTTGTCACACTGCTGAGGTAGGGAAGACAATCCTTGCAAGAATCTCCTATCCTCTGTTTTCCAGGTTGCCACTTTTCCAGGGGAATGGTGGGGCTGATGTCAGCAGCTGCTGTGGGGTGGAAATACCCATCTCCGTTTCAGCTTCGTTCAAAAGGCTGGAGAAAGGTGGCTGGGCACTGAGTGGGCTAGGGGTAAGGCTGCTGGGGATGGAGAGGTGCAGGGGATATCTCTGGGCCTCTCAGCATCACCGTCCACACAAGGTGTGTGTGCGCTTACGCAGAGACCTCAGAGCACTTCTGGCTTTTTTATTGGCTTTTTCACCACATATCTAGGTATCTAAATGGAAACTCTGGATTTGTGCTTTATGCTTTTGTCTTAGGGATAGGGACAGGGATGGGTTAATTTCATTAGCTTTCTAAAAAGGTGTTGAAGTGAAAGGTGCTCATGAGCACGGTACTCCCTTGTGCTGAACTCGGCCAGGTTTGGTGAATGTTTAACAAGGACCAGACCAGCAGCTGGGAGCTGTTGGGGTGCCCGTGATCCACCGGGATAACTGAGATTTTCAGTGTGTGGATACAGACGACTTTCAGGAACGCTTGTATCTGCTAATCATGCTGTAATGACAGTCTGCAATCTATGGGCTGGAAACCCCCCATTTCTGACACAGCTGTGCATATTTAATTCAATAGAAGGCATTTCTAGTCTAGTGTTAGAAGAAATTCAGATCACTAAGGTGGTAATTTTGATCATGGTAGTTTTTAGGGAAATCTAGGTATAAGCTAGACTGAAAAGTTAATAAATGCCTAGTACCATGCAAACGCCGGGGGGTGAGCAGGGGGGACACAGCAGGCAGCTGCCAGTGCGCCAGCCTGCACCCCAGCCTCGCTGTAGTCTGCCTCACTAAGCCAGCAGCGGAGAAAAGCAGCATCCCAGGGTTTCTTAGCTTGATGAAGAAAGTTTCCCCTGACCTGTCGCCTGGCCCACCAAATTTTGGATATTGTAGCGGGCAGGCAATGGGGATGGGTCACTGGCAGTGCTGGTGGGAAGCACCAAAGCCTCATGGGGCTGCGGAGAGTTGGCATTACGAGCGTGACCTTCTCTGCAGCGATGCTTTCAGCTGACCAGCAGCAGGGTTTAAGCCGCCAAGTGGGTGTCTTTCAGGAATCGTTCGTTCTGGATGTCATCTCTAAGCATGTGGAGGAAAAGAAGGTTATCAGGAGAGGTCAGCAAGGATTCACCAAGAGGAGTGATGGCATGACTGGCTGGTTGGATGAGGGGAGAGCAGTGGATCTCGTCCACCTTGACTTCAGCAAGGCTTTTGATACCATCTCCCATAACATCCCCGCAGGCAAGCTTAGGAAGTGTGGGTTGGATGAGTGGACAGTGAGATGGGTTGAGAACTGGCTGAAAGGCAGAACCCAGAGGGTTGTGATAAATGACGTAGAGTCCAACTGGAGGTCTGTAGCTAGTGGTGTGCCCTGGGGATCACTACTGGGTCCGGTCTTATTCAACATATTCATCAATGACCTAAACAAGGGGACAGAGCAAGTTTGCTCAGCAAGTTTGCTGACAATACTAAACTGAGAGGAGTGGCTGATACACTAGAAGACTGCCGTGCCATTCAGCGAGACCTGAACGGGCTGGAGGGTTGGGCAAAGAGGAACCATATGAAATTCAGTAAGGGCAAGCGCAGGGTCCTCTACTTAGGGAGGAATAACCCCAGGCGCCAGTACAGGTTTGGGGTTGACCTGCTGGGAAGCAGCACTGCGGAGAAGGACCTGGAAGTCCTGGTTGACAACAAGCTCTCCATGAGCCAGCAGTGTGCCCCCGTGGCCAAGAAGGCCAATGGTATCCTGGGGTGCATCAAGAAGAGCCTGGCCAGCAGGTTGAGGGAGGTTATCCTCCCCTCTGCTCTGCCCTGGTGAGGCCACATCTGGAATATTGTGTCCAGTTCTGGGCTCCCCAGTTCAAGACAGACAAGGAACTACTGGAGAGAGTCCAGCGGAGTGCTACAAAGATGATGAGGGGGCTGGAGCATCTCTTGTATGAGGAAAGGCTGAGAGAGCTGGGTCTGTTTAGCCTGGAGAAGAGAAGACTCAGAGAGGATCTCATTAATGCTTATAAATATTTAAAGGGTGGATGTCAAGAGTATGGGGCCAGACTCTTCTCAGTGGTGCCCAGTGACAGAACAAGGGGCAGTGGGCACAAACTGGAACACAGGAAGTTCCATCTCAATATGAGGAAAAACTTCTTCACTTTAAGGGTGACGGAGCACTGGCACAGGCTGCCCAGAGAGGCTGTGGAGTCTCCTTCTCTGGAGATACTCAAACCCTGCCTGGACGTGATCCTGTGCAGCCTGCTCTAGGTGATCCTGCTCTAGAAGGGGGTTTGAACCAGATGATCTCCAGAGGTCTCTTGCAACCCCTGCCGTTCTGTGACTGTATGAAAAGAAGTCAGGAGGAGTTTGGCGTTTATTTTTCTTCATCTCAAGCACAGCTAGAGAAAACAAGTGCTTTCAGGGCTCCCAACTCCATTTCTCTCTGTAAAATGTTCTTCTGCAAAATTGATCATTTCCGTAGGTTGAAAGTCTCAAAGGAACTTTTCTGTCAAGCTGCTAAAAAGTACTGTTACTTCTCTTCCCTGCCCTAACAGCAGCTCCAGATTTACATTTTAGCTCACTGAAGATATCTTGACGATCTGTACTTCAGGAGAAATTTCATGGCAAACAAAGCAAAATAATCCCATTTTCAGGTGGTTAGTGCTGTAGTGTTTGGGTTGCAGAAACCGTGAGGAGTGCTGGTGTTTATCAAGTTTCATGCTTTAAAAAAGGATTTTAAAAATCTTTTGGGTTTTTTTTTTTTGTTTGTTTTGCTATGAGATGTTACCTTTTTTTGGAACTATCTAGAATATTGAAGCAGGGCTTGGACTGGCAGCTGAGTCTCCTGCTTGGTGTGCAGAAAATGAAGAAGGGCTGGGGTAGCTGGAGTTATCCTCTGCGTTCTGCAGGCTATGTACACGCACACAGAGGCAATTCCTGAATACCAGGTAGTGTGTGGTAGCTCATAAATCACCGTAGCCCGTTCCATACGTGTCCTCACCAGAACATCACACGGGAGCTGGCAGATACAGATCTCCCCAGCTCTTGTCCGTGACTGTGCGGGTGTTTACGTGACACAGCTTATGTAGATGAGGACATGACACCTACATGAATGCTCTCTTGTGGAGTGGAGAGGTCTGGTCTGAATGCGCCTGATCCTGGAGTTGTGATGCATTTCAGAGAAGTGATGCTTGCATGCTGAGAAGAGCTGCTTCCCCTGCCTTGAGCTGGCTTGGAGTAAGCGTGCCCGCACGGGAGGCTACTCAAGAGCTGCCCACACAAGGATGCTCAGGATGAACAAACCCGGGCAAGAATTTTACTTTCATTAGTAGTTACCTACCTGTTACAAAAAATGTGATGTTTCTGTATGAACTGTGGTTGTGACTCCTTCATTACACTATTGCCTAACTTCAGGCTTTCAAAAGCAGCAGCAGATCTCCCAGAACCATGAAATTGTTTAAAAGATCTGCAATATGTATGTGTATGCATATGTATATATATATAGCAAACTTGTTTCTGAGCTGTTACATTAAACTCAAATCATATTCTTGTAGCCACAAGGGGTAGAAACTTTTTGCGTACTTTCTGAAGAGGATTGCAGTGCAAGCACAACACCAAGGGACTGGATTTAATAACCCTGGAGATTTCTTCCTGCTTTATGTTTCCTGAAGTGGGGATCCTTGCAGAAATTTCACCAGCTGGGTCTTAGGCAAAGCACCAAAAATTGTGAGGCTTATTATACAGTCCTAAGAAGCAATGGCACTGTACATACATATTTATTTTAATTAACTTTCTAAGCAGAGGTTAGAGATCAAGGGAAAGACAGGGCTGTGTTGCACTATCGGCAATTTTGTTGTTCTTTAAAAGTGTTTTATTCATAGGGGTGGTTCTGATCCTTGTTGGCAAGATGTAGGGTCACTTTTGTGTGTTAGACACAGCACTGAGAAGATAGGATTTAAGATAGTGGATTTGGTGTAAGATAACTGGACTGAGCCCATTAAACACAGAAACTGCTCGGCCATGCGCTTGCAGCCTATGGTGGGAGAATGGATGATTTAACCCAAAAGAGGGAGGAAGGGCAGCAGAAGGCAGCCTGCCAAGTCCAAAAAGGGGTGGAGGTGTAAATAGCACAAAATCTGCAGCTCTCCTGTGTGTTTATTTTTCTTTTACAATTCAGTGAAACAAGCATTTTTTTGCCTTACTCCAAGACGGAGCGAAGTGGGAAGCAGCTTCCCTTTTATCTATGAATAAACATGCAGCTTTTTCTATTCTAAGCTCTTAAAAAATGTTTTTGCTTGTGTAACAGCTCCTGGCCTCCCAGCTTCTCCATAGCCATGATGCTCTTTCAGGAAATCAAGTCATATCTTCCTTTGAAAAAAGCCAAAAAAACCTTCTTCCTAACCTGCTGGGAAGGAGCAAAAGACTCCAAGTGATTTCTTTTGGGTTTGCCAGCTGACCTTCCTCTGGCCAGATAACAAGAGCATGAAGTTTCACACTGAGATTCTTCAGCCTGAGCTGAAAATGCAGGTTGTGCTCGTGGTGCTGCTGAAGCAGTCGATAAGCTTCTACCTCTTTTCTTGAGAGAGTAGCAGGGTTTCACTGCATGTATTTCTTTTACTCGGAGCAGTCCCGTGACCGTTTGTTTTCTCTTTACCTGTTCTTTGCAGACCCACAGGCTTGGTGTTTTTCGGGTGTGTACGCAGCTGTGGTGAAAGGGGCAAATTTTGTATATCAGTTCAGCTCTTGAAGCTGCTGAAGCTAAACCTTCCTTTCCCTTCTCAGTAGGGGGAAAAAAAAACCTGCAAAAATGAGGAAAGCCAACTTTAGCTTTGGGACACAGCAGGTGAGTCCTTTTAAGGACGAGAAAGGCAATTTTGATGGCGTTTTGTTGACGTTCCCAGTAGCCAAACAGAGCTTCTGGTATGTGTCTGCTGCAGCAGATGTTTTGTGGGTATTTCCAGTCCAAACCGCAGCAGCGGTATCTTTGGACATCAGTGTGTGAGTGCTCTCCGCTGTCTGCTTGGCCTAAGAAATGTAGATTTATTTTTTCCCCAAGAGGCCCCCAAGGTTCATCATGTTACTGTAACAGAGCTGGAGCACCAAATCTTTCAAATTCTGCTTCTGTCAGTGGTGGTCAGTGAAAAAGGGATTGCTGCAATTCCTGTCAGTCAGCATTCCTGGGTGCTAGTGAAAAAACTAAATTGCCAGAGAGTGGAAAGGATGGCTGCTGTTTTCTCCTTCTTCTTTTTCTCCCTGATGTACATAGCTTTTCCATCTTTTGTAGGTATCAGAAGTTGTGCTCGCCTACAGAGAGGTATAAGTACTGAGATTCCCAGGATGTAAGAAATACAGTGCTGTAAGTAGCTTTTTCTTTTTTCTATTATCCTTTAAATGAGAAACCCAAGCTTACTCAAACAGAAGGAAGGCTTTTAATTTTTATTTTTTTAAAAAGACACTTTAAGAAATGTTTACAGCAAGCAAATCCAGTCTTTTGGAACCAGTTGTGTGCCTTTGGCACCTCTTTGCAACCCACAAAATAAAGTCAGCATTGTATTACCACATAGGCTGAATAATTATCTTGCTGCAGATATGAACCACATGAATGCATTTAACTGAGAATATGGTCAACAGAATGGACCATTAACACCATCTGAAGCTTGTTTGTTGATTCCAAGCTCCACCATCCATTGAAAGACAAAATCTTGCTGGAGAGTTGAGGCAAGGCATTCCTCACGAAGAAAGCTTGTGTCTTTTGAAAGAGAAGAGCACAGATTTGCCATGAGGTTGTTTTTGCATGTGTGTACAACACCCCAGCCTGATCATCAAAACAGAAAACTGTCTAATATTTCGCTCTTCCCTCATCTGGTAAAATAACTTTGGGGGAACTTTTACATCATGGAGGAACACCTGTATGTTTGGCTCCATCCTGTGCTCGAAAGGAGCTTGGCCAGGAGCTTTTATATATATATATTTAAAAGTATATATATAATACAACATAAGTATAACATATGTATATACATACATTAAGGAGCAGCTGCACTATGGCCTTTTCCCCTGTGGTGGGCTGTGATTTCCTAGCAGCTGTGGCTGGTTTGTACCTCTCCAGGTGGAAGAGCTGGGGCTGCACAAGATCAGCCTTAGGTGAGCTCTGGCTGGGCCTTCTGGCTGTGTGCCTGGCACAGCGTGGGCTCCTGCAGCAGCTCCTCTGGGCTGGTGCTAGTGGGGATCACAACATTAAAATTTGGATTGGAGGTTTGGATGCTGTTGCTGTGGGCTTCACTGCTCTTCTGTAAGTAAATATTCTTAACAGAGGGGTTGGATAGGGGGGTTTCTGAGGTTTTTGAAATTAGCCCAAATCCCATCCAATTTTTGCTCTGTTCTGTGGTGATGGAAGTCTATGGTTACTTGGAAATCAGCAAAGTTTTGCTTCCATTTTTATGTCAGTGGCTTACAGCTTGTTTTCAGTTACAGCAACACAAAATCTATTTGGGCTAGAGCAGAATAGAGCCCCAAATTGAAATCAACCTGAAAAACGAAAAGGGTTGTGTTTTGTGAACAAGAGAGAAACTGAGTCTGTTAGTGTTCTGTAAAGATGTGGTAAAAATTCTTTAATAAATACCTAACAAGGCTTCAGAAACTGATGGAGGATACTGTCAATGAGTGCAGTTACTGGGAGAATGGGGTTGTGAAGTTACGGGGTTTTGCATTGTTCCTCCCTCAGTAAACTAATATTTGAATCAGAAATGTTTTCTCCTAACTCCTTGGTGTTTAAACTGCCACGTGAGACCTACTAATTGAGCTGTGGGTTTATTTTTTGTCAATCCCTTACAAAGTATTGTACAGGATGCAGTGTGTTGGCTCTAGAGTGATGGGAAGAGGAGATCCTGGTTTAGGTGAATAAATTCAGCAGAGAGATGCCACATGCATGTGTTGTGTATCTCAAAGTAGATCCATAGACTAGAAACACTGTTCATTCTTCTCAAAGCAACATTTGCTTGGGGTTTTTTTGTTTTTCTGTTAAGTAGGCAGTGTTGAAATTTGGTCTGTGTACTGAGGTCCTGATGAATCTGCGTCCTAATGCACTGTGTGGTGATTGCTGCTGCAAAAGGAATAAGCAAGAGGACGTACTCCTGCTCTTTGAAGGTGGACTGCTAGTCCCAGATAGATGTTGTCCGTGTTGCGAAGCCAAAGCAAAGCAGCAATGCTAAGGGTAGCATGCATTGTACAGGTGCCTCTGATGTACCATAGAATGGTTTGAGTTGGAAGGGACCTTCTTCTAGATCATCTAGTTCCAGCCCCCTGCCATGGGCAGGGACACCCTCCACTACACCGGGTTGTCCAAAGCCCCATCCAACCTGGCCTTGAGCACTTCCAGAGCGGTGTATGCACAGCTTCTCTGGGCAACCTCTTATGTATATTACAGGTAAATTAAGAGAAATAAGAGCAGGCTGCTTGGATGCCACCCAGGTAACTTGTGCATGGTCTCACATGGCTCTGAAATTACTGTAGTGAGATGCAGTTATTGCTCAGCAGTGAAAGGAGACTTTATATTCCCATTTACCCATCTTCAACTGCTGTGGGTATGTGCAGCTGAGTGGCAGAAGCCTGAGTGAGGAACTGGGGAGTGCAAGATGGCTGCAGTGGGGCAACGCTGTCTGAGAAACTACATCTATGGAAGAAGCTCGAGGAGAAACTAGAGCTGGAAGAGGTCAACACTTGCTTTCTGCATCCCCTTTCAGTATCATCCTGTAAAATGTTTCAGGACTAGGTGCTCAGCGTGAAGAGATTTAATGGGGAGAGGGGAAAGGAGGCTGCTTTGCTATTTCCCTTTTTCTGTTTACCTCCCAGCACCTAGATGGTGAAACTTGCCAGCAGCTGCTCCCAGAGGCGCTATCCCCTGCAAGGGGTGGCAGCGTGGGATGCAGCAGAGGTTTGGGTGGCTTCAGCTGATGCCCATGCAGAGGGAACCTAGACGAAGCACCAATGCGGTGTGTTATGAGTGGTCAGGGATGGTGTTGGTTTGGGGAGTTCCTGCTGCTCCCAGTGCACTTGGGGACATCGACGAGCAATGAAGCAGGGCAGGGAGCTGCAAGCAACAGTTGCTTTACCTGTTGGGCTTTAATCCAGCTACCCTTTGCAAGGCAGCATCTCTCTTCTGCTATTTAACAGTAATACCCTCTTTATCTATGGGCAAGATCCTCCTGATGGGGTTTTGTTCTTTGGGCAGTGCAAGGCAGAGCTATCTCTTCATGGGGAACCAAACCCTGTGAGGATGCAGGGTGAGAGTTTCCTTCAGGTTGTATGTACTTGAGGAGAAGCATCTTCAGCTGTTGCATCAGGATGTGATTGCTGTCCCACCCCAGGATGCTGTGGGTGAGGACAGGTTGGTGGGTTTGATGTAGATCGAGTGGAGCCTTGGGGGTGCACAGGGCCTGCTGCAGTGCTGGGCTCCAGAGCCACAGCAGGTCTGGCAGGAGAGCATGGAGATCTGAGGAGTGCTTTTTATGTATTGAAAAAACTTGAGGAAGTGTTACTTGGAAAAGTTAACTGGTTTATGTCAAGACTTCTGGATGTGTAACCATAAAGAAGATACTTGTTGCAGTGAACTGTTCTCTACCAGATATGATTTAGATGGGTTTGAGGGCTTCAGGGTTTGGGGTTGTTTGGTTTTTTNTTGAGCAGTGAATTTGCAAACACTTGCTGTCAAAGCAAAGTAAGGCTCTGACAGCAGTGTGTCCTGAGTGCCAGTGCTGCGTACGGTAAGGGCTTTGTGAAATGCGGGGATGATGCTGCCTTCTCGTTCTTATGTGGGGCCAGAGATTGGGCTTCGTTTGGGGCAGCCCTCAAAGGCTGAAACCATCACTTGTACTTGTCACCAGAAAAGCCACCTCTCATAAACAGTGCACTTCTCACAAAATCAATGCACGTTTCCCCTGTGCTCAGTCAGGTGACCATCTGGAAATGTTGGGCAGGCTGCATTTTATTTTTAAAGAGGAGAAAATAACTGAAGAATAGAGATGAGGAGGAGAAGCTGGTTGGAGAGCAGGAGAAACTTGGCTAAGCCTCCTCTTTCCTGGCTAAAAGCCTCCTTTGCCACCTTCGTCTCAGACCTGGAATCCAGGCTTAGGCTTTGGATCATGCTGGTGGTTCCCAGCTGGGAAAGGATGAGGAGATTTCCTCAGTGTGGTAGCAAACTTGCAGTTTGCCTCGTAGTCAAGGAGAGGGAAGAGGGCAAGTTTTCCCAAGGGCTCAGCACTGCCTGGACTTCAGTAAGGACGAGGTTGCTACTGCCTGGCTCTCCAGCAACCTCAGTGTCGCAGTCCTTTGGGACCTTACTTTGTAGACAGGAGTTGATGGTGCCTGAAGAGGCAAAAGCAGGTTTTGTTCCATTCTTCTTATTTTTTGGTAGTGTCTATTCTTCCCTTTCTTTTCCATTAAGCATGATGTCACAAATGACATCAGTCCAATAACTGCTTGTGGTTGTCATAGTCACAGCCTGTGACACCCAAACAAAGCAGCAGGAAACCAAAGCTGGCATACAAATGCTGTAATATTCATCGCATTCCTTTCAGTTAATAACTACGTGGTTAGGTATTTGTTTTCCATTTGAAAAAAAGAGGAGCAGGAGGGTTTAAATGCTCAAACTTGAGTCGTTGAGGGCGAGGAAGGTTGTCCCCAATTCCATCTGAGCAATGCAACTGCACTTCTCCCTCTCAGTCATCTTCCTCCAAGCCAGCGTTGCTCTGGACCTCAGCTGCTCAACTCCCTCCTGCAGCCGTTCCCATCGTTGCAGACCGTGTGGTGATGCTACAGCATGGACAAAGGCAGTGGGAGAAGTCCCACCGCCTCTAGCACAAGTTGTGTCTGTGGGGCAGCGAGTGCTGGCAGCAGCCGTGGGTTGTCTGTGGAAGAGGCTGGCTTTGACTGCTGGATAGCTGAGGTTGCCATCCTCATGGTTGCATGGACAGGGAGTGCCAAAGGGTTTTTTCAACTCGGTTGAGGATGAGATGTTATAGGGGAAGTTTTGCTGGAGGTTTTGGGAATGTTTCTTTGCCTTTTTTGTTTGGTTGGTTTGTTTTTTGAATCTGTAAAATAAGCTATTCTGGGTGAGCGGCAGACCTGGCTTGCCCGTGCAAGGTTTAATCTCTGCTCCTTCAGAGTTTTGCACAGTTGGCCTGATGGTAGGAAGACACCTGCTGCAAGAAATATTTCCAATAATTTTAAAAATTTTTATTTTTTTTTTAACAGAAATGGGTCTGGTGTGAGCACCACATTTGTGAGGTCAGTGCTGGGGGCGAGTGGTCAGGGCTCACTGTGGAGGAGCTGCCTAAGCTCCTTCGCCACTGCGGGTGCACAGGGAGCCACTGTCCTTGCACTCCTCACCAAAGCCTCCCCTTGCCCAGCACTGTCCCCCTTCATGCCCCAACGGGAACATACCAACCCTGAGCGCTCTGGCATGGCTTCCCCAAAATATTGGGCACGTGATTCCTGGGCTGAGCCTGGATAACTACCCAGCCCTGGCTGAGCTGGGGGCAGGCAGCAAGCACACAGAGGTCAAGGTCCAGCACTGAGTGCTGCCCAGCTCAGGGGCTGTGGGTTCAGGCATTCGGTGCTGTGGCTCCCACGGGTGCTTGCAGGGGGGTGCTCATTATATAATAGCTGGTGGTTGATTAATATGCTGTGAGTCAGAAATGCCAGGGTATTTTAGCTTTCTCTAGTTGCTATGGTGACATTATTTTAACAAATAGCTTTTTAATATTTAATTAAAACTCAGCTTTTGGCAAGCTGGAGTAACAACTATTACAATTGCTACTACAAAGGGTGAGCAGCAAAGTGTATTTCAGAGCCACGTTTTTTTTGGTTGCGTTTTTTCCTTCTCCCCCTCCCAAAACTGTCAGCTTCAAAAAAAAAAAAAAAGGGGGGGGGGGGGAANAAAGGGGGGGGGGAGGGAATATCACTAATCTGTTCGTTGTGAGAAACATATACCTGTTCCCCTTGTTCCCAGGACACAAAGCAAATGTAATGTAAATCTGCAGTTACTCTTCACAGTTGAAGGTTGTCACTTATTTAATGTATAATGCCAAGCCAGCTCTGTAAGGACGGAGTGGTACGATAGCGTTTATTAATCGCTGCTTTGTCGCTGGCATTCCTTCTTCTACCTTTGCTTGCCGGATGAGGTCACTCCCATTTTGTTTGCTTCGTGTTCCCTCTGTGTCAGGTTGGATGCTTTTCCCTTGCCAGCTTGTAGAGGAGGCTGGTGCTGTGTCTGGATCAGGCTCTGGACTGGTTCCTAGTCTTTTTTTAGGTGAGCTCCTCTGGTCTCTGATACCGAATGATTCTGCAATGGAGACAAATGAACAGAGAACTTGGTCTCCAGAGAAAAATAAATATTTAACAGCTCTCTTTGTAAATACCCTTTATTTATAGAACAGTTGCAGGTTCTATCGTGCTTGGTAAATGGGGATGCCTTTCATGCGAGAATTCTGCCTTGAGGGACTCGGTGGATACTTAATGTCATCTGTGATATAATAATGAAATAAATGTGTCGCTCCCCTGGGATTCCCTTCCAGCCTGTATTTTCTGTGATTTGCTTCAGTGTTGCACTTCGTCTCTATTCACATTGCATCCTTTATTATTGTACTGAAACCTTATTTGGGAGGTAACACCTTTATTTCTGAAGGGATGGGAAGTCTGTTGAGTGTTTTGACTTATGCAGAGGAGTCTGAGACTGTATGTACCTCCGTCACATATTGCTGTGGTGTCTCACCAGGTCCCTGGGATTGATGTGCTGAGCCTTTAGCTCTCCCAGATGGCAGAGCTGTTATCCTGTCTTATAAATGGGGGAAGGTAGACCAGGAGAGATGGACTAGGAGGTGTCCTGCTCCCTCCCC
>VWZZ01001251.1:105617-176393 GCA_013399095.1 Psophia crepitans
CCCCCCCCAACAGTTAAGCAGTTTTATTCTGTGGTAGCTGTCCTGCTGTTTCTGGAAGCGGCTGAGAGACTGCACCGTTTGCAGAGATGTTTCACCCTGTTTCAGGACAGATGTTTGAGATGGGATGCAAGCATAACCCTTAGTTACTGTTCTCTCCCCAGTCACACTGAGCCACAAATTAGGAAGAATTAGGTGAGAGAAATGCCATCCTGCACCAAAGATCTTCTGTACCCATTTCTGTAGGTGATCTGTAACAGCATCCCGGTCTGGAGGATGTCCTCAGTTGATACGCTGCCCTGGTCCCGTAATGTCAAGTCCTCCTTCCAAAGCAGCACAGCTAATCTCTGCCACGCATTGCTCACTGATGTGTACCCAGGGTTAAGCAGCTCAGAGGGAGATACAGAGTCCCCAGACGTGGAAACTAAGGTGTAAAAGGTTTGCCTAAACGCTTCTAGGAGGCCAGGATAAGCATGGAAGCCTTCTTTCCTATTTACACTGAAGATGTGCTGTTGCAACCAAGTTATAATGATAGTATTACTGCCTCAATAATACTATGGCTGTGTTACATGGTTCTTTAAAGCATCCTTCTGAGTTTCATCCCATGCTTTTTGGTATGCAAAATGTTTTGGGCTCTGTTTAAACCCCTCTGCTAACTGTTAGCAACCTCAAGGAATCCAGAGGTAATCCTGGAATGTGATGGGAGCAGGGTCTCTGGGTGGACAGTGACAGGCACAGGAGGTGGCAGGGCAGTGCATACTCATGGCCACCAGGTTGGCTGCTAGTTCCAAAGAGGCCTAGGAAGGAATCCTTTATATTTCCTATCAGTTTGGAACAGAAGAGTACTGACAAAATAAAAATTGACTGGTTTCACAGAGAACATGAGTGTCTGTGAGGCTTGCAAGGCAGCAGCCAGGATGGGTTTTGCAGTTGGATGGCAGGAGGCCGTGCCGTGCTGGAGGGATAGCATGGAGGGACAGGCAGTGACTGTTGTGCAGGAAGCTGACAAGCAGATGGATGAAGCTGGCATTGCTGGTGGAGTGGAGGAGGCGAGCGGTGCTGCATTGATGAACACAATCAGACCACCTCAGAGGGGCAAGGGGGGCAGAAAGGTTTGAACCGAATGCCCTGACCAAGCGAAGGTGCAGAGCCACTCTCTGGGAGGAGGTGGGAAGGGTTTGGTGATGGTGACACACATGGTTAGAGGTCTGAGGAGTGATGCTTTTGACTAATACAGGGTGGAGAGTTAAGTACCCGAGATGAGAATTGTGGTGAGAAGGCAGAGAAATAACACTTCTACCTGGAATTTTCATTCCGCAGCAAATTTTGAGAAGGATAACAGAGAAAAACACTGCAGAACTGTGATCCTGCTTGGGCCATGTGCTGGGGTGTAGGAGAAACGCCCCCAGGTTGTGGATGAGGAAGTTGTGGCCCATAGCCAAAATACAGACAGCAGAGCAGATGGAGAACAGGGAAGGTCAGGAGCACTTCTGTCCCCGAGTGGAGGTGGCACAGATGTGAGCAGCTGGGGAGAGGTGGCCGTGCCAGGAGCCTGTGTGGTGGAGCAGACCCAGCGGTGAGCAATTTGGGGAATCCCTGATGCATATGGCTCCCTAGTGCTGTGGCAGGTCTGGCTGGTCAGGTCTGCCCTGGAAAATGGCTCCCAAGGTGTAAATGAGGCTCTACAGAATGGAGTAGAGGTGAGAGCCTATATTCTTGTTTGAGTAGGTGTGCACTGAAGTTGTAGTGGAAAAGCCGAAATGTGATTTGTAAGGGGAAATAAAAGGTCCACTGTAAACACAGACTGGTGTAAAAGAGTTTAATTGCTGGGTCTCTAGCTCAGCTCCCGTGTAAGGGTATGTAGATTTTTAATTTACAGTAAAGTGGGATTGGCACGTCACCTGGAGAGGCACGGCATGCGCTCTGGCAGGTCTGACTTTCCCATCCCTGAGGATAAGGGTGGATCCAAGCTGGCAAATAGCCCTGCATGGTAGCAGAGGGCGCATCTCTCCTGAGAGAGAGCTCAGAAGTATTGCAGTAACAAGGACTCCCTGAAAGGAAGCCTGAGGGCCTTTTTTTTTCTGGTGATTTAGGATCCATGCACACACCTTGTACTGCAAGTCAGTGGTCTGTTCCAAGTCTCCACGTAACCAAGCGTGGGGTCTCTTGCCTTCATCCAAACCCTCACTCTCTGCGCTTAAAGCTAACCCAGGCCTTGTTTGCTTTCCTTTTCACTGGTCCCAGTTGATTTAAAACACTTGCTGCTACTAATGTGTCTGCCTGGTATGCAAGAACATCAAGGGATGAAATAGAGAGTTGGATAAATTGAAAGGAGGGAGATGGGAAATGTCAGAAATCACAATGAAATTTCCTGGAGCTTTCCATCTCTGCCTGTCCCAGACCTTTCCTTTATCTTCTGCTGCCACCGATGGGCTTTGGTAGTGTTGTTCTCTCGGTACCTGCTCACTTGCTAGGTTGTCTGTTGGAAATCAGGGAGGTTGATATCCTGAAAGCAGGAGCACTTGAACCGGTGAGTCTGCTCATGTATTGGAGAACATGCTCCTGTCTCCTAACTCAGCAAAGGCAGTGAGTATCGCGTGCTTTTCATCACAAATAATTTCATGCAATGCAGCCGTGAAATTTGCACAGGTAAAGTGTGCTTAGTTCTGATTTTGCTGTTGGTGGAGCTAGGGGAGAGCATCTCATATGTACTGAGCACAGTAGTGGTCTCCGAGTTGTTTCGTTTTTCGCTGTCAACATCAGTTATGACTCAGGTATAAACAATCTGGCATGTTTCCTGTCTGCGCTTCTCCGAGCACGGTCTTCTGCTTGCACGCCTCAGACCAGACTGTAACCGCATTTGCTGCGCTCTGAAATCCAGCCAGGCTTGCTACAGATGAATCAAAGTGCTCAGGGCGACTGGGTCTCAGAGGCTGCCATGAGTGTGTGTGTAGGAAGGGAGAGCGTGGTGCTCAGGATCTACTACAGGAGGAGCAGCAGGATGGGGAATGGTCTTGCATTTATTGTTATTATATATATTTTATTTATATGTAATAAATATTTACTTATATAATTGTATCTGGTGATTGTTATTATATACCATGTAAATGCAAAGAGGAACTGCTGGGATTTTTTCAGCTCTGTTATAAAGCATTCACTGGATCGCCATCTTGATGTGACCTTGCTCTTGGATGGTTTTCTCTTAAGTAAGAGCCTGCTGAGTGGCCGTGGACAGACTATACCTCTGATACTAGAGGAGTGCAGAGAAGGAGCAGCTTTCTTCTTTGATCTTGCTTCTGCTGCAGTTGGTAGTGAAATTTCAGAGGACTTCAATGAGCCAGGATCAGCCCCTGTAAAAATACTCCCAAGACGCTTGGAGAAAGCACCTGTGAGTAGGTGAGAAGCAGCCCCTGCGTGCCTGTGGTGGGGCAGAGAGAGCACCCTTAATAGAAGTTGCTTCATTATAAACATGTTCCTTTTGTTGCATGTTATGAAAAGGAAAGAAACTTCTGCAGCAGTAGTGTAATGCATGGTGCTGCCTGTTGCAGCTGTAAGTTTTGGTCTGTTACTATAGAAATTGTGCCTTTTTTTTGTAAGAGAAGATCCAAGCGCCTTGCTTTGCTGTCTGTGAAAACCCTAAGGCTGCATTTTGTGTGTGTCATGAGGATCTCCCAAGCATCTCTTTCCAATCCAGTCTGACTAATTGTGTTATTTGGATGAACTCTTGACTGTGTACGTTAGCCTCGTGCTAGCCCTGACTGCCAGACGTGGCAGTGAAATCAGAGGTACGCCCTGTACGTTCAAAGTGATGTAAAGCTGTCAGCACTTGCCACAACAGACATTGCCTCTGGGGGTCCTGGAGAGGGCTTTTGAGTGTTGGAAGGCAGACAGTGCAGGCTGGGGGTCAGGTTTGCATCCCGTGGCATGGGCAGGCACGAGGGGATGATGATGCACGTCTCCCTTCCTAGTGGAGAAGGCCTTGAACGTGTCCGTAAGCCTGAGGCCAAACAGGTGAAAAAGAATTCTGTGTTCAGCCCCTGAGATGGACCCCACTGCTCTGCAGTCATGATATATCTGATCTGTGCACAACTGTGTGCTCAGGGACACGATAAATGCAGACAAGGGAGATGGTGACCTCCAAACAGCTGCTGTAGTGACAGCAGGGAAGCAGATAGTGTTTTAGCTGCTCTTGGTTTTGGTAGAGTGGTAGGTGACTCCAAAAGAGCATCTGAATAGCAAAACAAGTGGCAAGGTATTTTGAGGGCTTCATAAGCTATTTGCAAAAGGAATAAACTTGAAACAATCATTTATAAGGGTGGGCAGTTCCTAGGCTGCAGCTCCAAGCAGCATCCCCGGTTAGGAGCGCTGCGCAGCTCCGTGCTTACAGGTGACGGAGCCATGTGATCGTTCCAGGGTGTGGTTTGCTTCAGGCTCATGGAGGCTCAGATCTGTACCTGCCCAGCACTTCTCTCGGCTCATCCATCCATGCTTTCTTCACCCAGAGGTGCTGAGTCTGTAGGAAGGGGCTTACTGTACCACTGGAAAATATTTTTTTTTAAAAGTGACACCTACTTAGCAAATAGTGAAAAACCCAAACAAACTGACTAGTAGGTGTAGTTGGTGAATTACCCCTGCAAATCACAGCCCTGTCCCTGACACCTGGCTCCTGCAATGGGTTGCTTGTCTCCCAGCAAACACACAGCTATGCCCGTCAGGTCTCTGGCCAGTCACAGATACGTGTTGACTGAGATTTTTAACAGGAGAAGCAGCGGTTTCAACTTAGTATGCTCTGGGATGTGTCAGACCTCTAGGCTCAGGTGTCATGTCCTCTTCTGTGGCTGCCCGAAACACATAAACCTAGCGGCAGTGACAACGCAGTGAGCTCTGAGCGATGTACGGCATTGATAGCGCAACAGCTGCTGGAAAATTGCGGAGTCCTTTTCCAAGACCCCTTTCCAACACCCTGAGTGCCAAGGTGACACCACACCAACCACCTGCTGGCTATCAAAAGCGGCCCTTAAAACATGCTGCTTTTGTGCAAAATGTTGCAATAAATGATGATTTCAAAATGCATCAGCTCTTGCCCCCTGCAGTGCATGTCTGTGGCCACCTCTGAGCCTGGCGTGTCTGCTGAGGCAGAGGCTCCTGGGACGTGTTGAGCATTACAGTATGCTCGCGTTTTGTGTCATTACTGCCACTGTCCAGTGCCAGACCTGTTTTGGGGGAGAAAGCACCCTCTTTTGTGCAGCCTCATCAGTTGCTATCAATGGTCTTACTTGCTTTTCAGGAGGCTCTAGCAGGATTAGTCTGGCTGGCGCTGTCACTCTGCTCTCCCTCCAACACTCAGTCCTGAGACCTCCACACGGAGGGACAATCCCTGCTGTCATCTCCCAGGAGGCACTGATGTTCAAAAACTTCAAGTAATTAGCTGTGCTCTGTTTTAGATAGCACCTTATCTATTTGAGGGAAGGAGCCAGCCATCCCTTTTGCTTTGGCCGAGTAGCCAGGGTGGTGCCTAAAGACCTTGGTGAGTATCCTGGCGTTTCCCTTTGCTCTTCCTGCCTTGGCTGGGATGGCAATACGGGCCCAGATGACATCATAACTGGCATATTTGCTGGGGCTTATCTCCCAGTCCTGTGTCAGACACCTGTAGGAAATGCATAGGACTTCCTTCCCCCGCCAGAACACTGAACTTCTGTGGGTCGCATTAAATTTCTTGGAGATTTGGGTACTGGGCACGTCTGAAAATTAGTAAGTGGCTGCTTTACGGAGGCTGGATTTTATTCTAAGCAATTGGAAGCTTGAGGCAGGGGGGCTTTTATTCCTGTGAGTGAATTTGGTGGATTTGTTTTTTTCTTACTTGTACAAAAGGATGACTGCTAGCGTGGCTAGATCCACGCACACTGCTGGCCTCTGCATCGTTTCCTGTGTGGGTTACTGGAGGTGACTGGTATTCCTCTGCTGCTGCTTATCTAAGACCCTCTCCTGCAGAGGCTGGGTGCCAAATTGATTTGTGTTTCATAGGAGGTCCAGGAGGGTGGTCCCCTCTTTGCAAATGTTGATGTCATTCTGGTGGGTGCCACTTGCTCTTTGCCCTCTGCAGGGTAGAAGCACCCTCAGCTCTTTGCCTTTGTTGGACTGAAGGGATTGAACAAAACTTGTCTGACGGAGTTGAATTCTTTTCAATTTAACCTTAAAGTACATTTGCCTGCAAGGGGCTATTGTCAGAGACAGTAGCACTTGGTGTTGCATCTGTTTCCTGAGCCACGGATTGTAGAGCTTCTAGCTTATTTCTCAAAATTGCGATTTTTATCGTAGTGTAAATGGTTAGCTGAGAGTTTTGAAGAGTATGTGTTGACTCATGGAGACAGCAATATTTAGCACTTAAGGTTGTGGGGATTTTTTTTGTTGTTTTACCTTCAAAGCAATTTACAGCTGATAATCCTCCTAACTCCCCTTTGAGTAGGGAAATAGCGTATAAACTCCTTGGGACAGGGATTGGGGCTTGTTTGGTTTTGTAGCACTGAAATTGTGACTGGGGAAAAAGCTATTGATCTGGGAACGCGTTCTTGCTACAAAAATCCTGCCTAGTAGTCATACAGGAAAAACCACTTTACATGAGTAGCTTAAAAGTGCTGGAGAAGGTATTGGGACATTTCAAGTGCTAACAGTTAAACTGTATCCTGTCTTTTTCAAATTTATGAAAAGCAGTTTTATCTGTCTCAGGAGGTTTTCTTTTGTTGTTTAAAGTTCCATAAATCTACACGGGAGATCTTAAAATTGGATGAGGACTGTGTGACTAACTGAGGCATTTCAGAGTTAAGTTGTAACTTGAAGCATAAGAAAATAAAGGTTCTCTTGGCTTGTTGCATTAGTAGGATATATTTCAACCAGGGTGTTGCATGTCATTAAACATATGGTGAATCACATCTGACATACATGCCAAAAAGACTTTAAGATAATGGGACCAAAATGTCATGCAGTAACAATATTCACATAACAGAGTAATTTCCTGGAATATAATCCTCAGGGAATGTAAAATTAAATTGGAAAATGTATCCCCATTTCTATCTTGCCCCTTGTAAAGTAAATCCACTGAAAATTGTTAACCCCTTGGTTGTTCTTACAACAACTTCTGACTGGGTCTTAAGTGACTTTTTCCTATCCCAACTTAACCTGCCCAAGGGCAAAATGAATCCATGCCCCATCCCTCTGTAGCATCAGTACACCTTTGCTGCCTGTGGTGGTGGTTCCCTGTAGAGATATGGGCTGCTTTGTTCTTCATATCTACCAGCTGTTCTTCAGGTCTCCTGAAACAGTGAGCATTTTGGGTAACACCGCTGCTGCGTGTGTTGTAATGGACAGAAAAAGATTCTCTGGGTTTGTTTTGGGTTTATAAGATACATTCAAGTAAAAGGTGTTGCATCTAGTTAAGCGTATTGTGTGCAGTTAAGGGTGTAGCAGATTGGTGCTGTCATAAAAGGTGACGTTCTCCAGGGATCTTTTGTACCTTAAGAGAAAGTATAATCTAGTCTAATTATGGTAACCTATCCTAAAGCTGTGGCAATTAAACTTAAGAGATTGCTAAGGTCATAGGGTACGGGTTTTTGGAAGCCAGTTTCCAAATCTGCTTAGTCACAGAATCACAAGGGTTGGAAGGGACCTCGAAAGATCATCTAGTCCAACCCCCTCTGCCAAGGCAGGGCCACCTAGAGCACATCACTCAGGAACGTGTCCAGTCGGGTTTTGAATGTCTCCAGAGAAGGAGACTCCACAACCTCTCTGGGCAGCCTGTTCCAGTGCTCTGTCACCCTCACAGTGAAAAAGTTTTTCCTTACGTTAAGCCGGAACCTCCTATGCTCCAATTTGCACCCGTTGCCCCTTGTCCTATCGCTTAGTGAGGCCGAGAAGAGCCTGGCTCCATCTTCCCGACACTCACCCTTAACATATTTATAAACATTGATGAGGTCACCCCTCATCCTCCTCTTCTCCAAGCTAAAGANTGAGGACGCCATTGGCCTTCCTGGCCACCAGGGCACAATGCTGGCTCATGGTCATCCCTCCATCCACCAGGACCCCCAGGTCCCTTTCCCCTACACTGCTCTCCAGCAGCTCAGTCCCCAACCTGCACTGGCACATGGGATTCTTCTTTCCCAGGGGCAAGACCCTACACTTGTCCTTATTGAATCTCATCAGGTTCCTCCCCGCCCAGCTCTCCAGCCTATCTAGGTCCCGCTGAATGGCAGCACAACCCTCTGGTGTGTCAGCCACTCCTCCCAGTTTAGTGTCATCAGCAAACTTGCTGAGGGTACACTCTGTTCCCTCATCAAGGTCGTTGATGAAGATGTTGAATAGCACTAGTCTGTCCCTAGTCTGTGTTTTAAACATTGACTTCAGCTTTTAGCTAACCTTCTTTAACTTCCACTGTGTTAGTCAAGTGGCTAAATCACTGGGAACTTCATGGGCTCCAGTCTGTTTACACAATCCTTATTGAATATTGAATTGGGAGACCTCGTTGCGGCCTTCCAATGCCTAAAGGGGCCTACAGGAAAGCTGGCGAGGAGCTGTTTCTTAGGGAGTGCAGTGATAGGACAAGGGGGAATGGGTTTAAACTAAAAGATGGGGGATTTAGATTGGATGTTAGGAAGAAATTCTTCCCTGTGAGGGTGGTGAGGCCCCATCCCTGGAAGTGTTCAAGGCCAGGTTGATGGGGCTTTGGGCAGCCTGATCTAGTAGAGAGTGTCCCTGCCCATGACAGGGAGGTTGGAACTAGATGATCCTTCCAACCCAAACCGTTCTAGGACTCTGTGAATTAGATTGGAAAAGCACCGTAGAACTTGAAAGAAGAGCAGAATGTGGATTCGTGATCTTTCCTTTTTTGTAGTCTTTTTGACGGAAGAAGCCTGGGGTGTCTTCATCTGTGTGCAGATGCAAACTGCTAGCAAAAGTATAGCAAAAAATGTGTTTTATCATGGTTGCCTTTGCCAGCGTGCTGAGCCGTCAGAGTTGAGATGGGCATACCTGTATGTTGAACTAAAAGTTGGGCAGGGGTGAGGGGACGTTGCAGCTTCTGTGCATTCAGCACGCAAGAGGAAAGCCTGGAGCTCCTGACCATGGCTCTGCTGCTAGAAGGAAGGTGCTTCTGTGGGGTGGGATTCAGCAGCAGCATGGCTGGCATCTTGGCCATTTGACCTGAATTCAGGAGGACTGTAGGAGGCTGAGGGTAAAGCTGTTATAAACTTTTTCTCCTCTTCCTTTCTCTCCAAGTCCTTGTAGCCCTTTGCTCCAGCCTGTTTCTTTTTCTCCCCCTTTCCCCTTGTAGCAACCCAAAACCCAGTTGAGGTGCAGCCCAACACCTGCTGTTTTCATCATCTACCTACAGATCACCCTCCTTCACCCCAGGAAAACCCTGTGCTATCATCCATGCACGTACACACACAAAATAAACTTAAGCCCCACCAGGATAAATGTTGCATTGAAATCACACATGTAGCGTCATCAAAGCTCTGGTTTAAGCAGGGCAGATGGAAAATGCCCTGCTGACCTAATGCCCATTAAAAAAAATAAATCTGTAGCGAGTGTCAATGGGCTGCTTTCTTCTTTTCTTTTTTTTTCTTTTTTCTTATCATTTCTGTGCTTTATCTTCATAAGAACTTCAGTGCTGCATTAAAGAGCTTACAGGTGCTTTTCATCTTTACCTTTTTTTTTCCACCCAATTTTGCTTCTTCCCACTAAGCCCTCAGGGTTTTTTGTTGGTTTTTTTTTTATTTTAAAGTGATTGATTTGTAGCTCTCCTACCTGCTGGGAAAGATTGACCTGCTACTGAGCATCTTCAGACAGCCCTTCTTTTGAGTCACTTGGGACTGGAAGTATACAGAGGACTGGGTTCAGAGGTGTTTCTTTCTTGGTGTTATTTACACCCTAAGGAAACAGCAATGTCATGTGCTGGTTTTGTATAGCTTGTGTGTATGTGCCTGCATGTTGAAATGTGGCTGTCCAAGGAGGAAATACTTCCCCTGCTAACACCCTCTTGGTTTCTTACTTGAGATCTGAATGAAATCTCATTGCACTTTTTCCCCCCATTCTTTCTCTCATACTGTGTTGTTGGTGGGGTTTTCCTGTGTGGTTTTGGGGGTGGCAATAATAGTATTTTTATTTACATAAGCCTCAGGCAGTGCTTTGGCTCTTCCAAAATGTGAAGCATGGATCCCACCTGAAGCCCCACAAAATAATTTGTGGTTCTTTTCCCACTTTGCTGCCCCAGTCTCTCTCTGGATCTCTGGAGCAGGAGACACAGGGCAAGCAGCAGTGCTGAGCCACCATGCGGAGAAGTGAACAGGGAAGGATATCTTTCACATCACTTCGATTTCACTGCAAGCTCAGTGGATCATGGGGGCTATCCTGTTGTTCACCATTTGAAACTCCGAAAAAGATCTCTTAGGGCAGGTTGGATAGGGTTTGGGGTTATTTTGGGGGTTTTTGGGGGGAAGAGGAGCTGGCTTCCCCTTCCCCCCAGCTCCTGGCATCTGATACCAAGACTAAATTGTTTTGCCTTCCAAGGAACAAACTTGATGTGCTGGGATGGCTGTTCTTCATCCTTTCTAAAGGATGAATCACCCAGCACTGAATTTCCTCAGCTGAGTCTTCTGCTTTTATGCATTGGTCTGAAAACGCTGACCTCAGCGGTTAGGCTCATTTATTCCACAAAAGAAGTAAAATCTGTCTATTCTTATTCGTTCAAAACTGAATTCAAATAAGATCTAGAATTAAAAACAAATTATGAGAAGAAAACAGAAAGGCCTTTTTTTAACTTGCTTTCCTAGACCTAATATTAAGGCTCCTTTTCTCACTCGCTCACACACCAGTGAAGACAGAGTCCCATGGACTTCGCTCTGGAACTCTTTTATTCAGTGCCACCTTTCATCATTAGGAGACAGCTAGAGATGCTGTGTTTGAACTTTGGCAAGTGACAAAAGACACCAGCGAAGATTTAGATGCTGGCCCCACTCCAAAGATGAACTGAATACAGGGTGACCTGTCCTGTCCCGTTTCTCCTGGCCCTTCTTGCCTGGGGGTGGTTTGAATCTAGTTAACTGATGTGAACCACCAGTATTTGAAGACGAGAGCTGAGGGAGCTGATTTCAGCAGCCGGATCCAATTTCTCAGCAGTGTTGTGTGCAACTGGGCTTTGTTTCATCATATTTGCTTTATTTTAATAAGTGTTACGAGTGTACTCAGTGACTGAGTGAGAATTTTCCATTACAGGCTCTGCAGCCTTTTCACGCTCCCTGGCTGTCTTTCCTCCCCTTGCAGTACCGTGCACGGGATAACTTTGCTTTAGAAATTAATTTTTTGAAGAAGAGAGCCAAGGCCCATGGCCTACATGAGCGGGAAGGGATTTTAAGGATTTCCTGTTTGTTTCCTCTCTCTCTCCTCTGATTTTTACCCTTTAATTTACTGTTGTGAGGCCACAGGAGATACCAGGGGAATTGAGTGCATTGAGTCATATCGGGCACGATTACTCCCCAAGCCATAAGCAGCCTTCCTCCATGGGGACTGTCTCTATCATGAGTATTTCTGAAGGCCAGAAAGATCAGGAGCTACGTGAGTAGTTTGTCTGGTTTCTTATGCCCAAGCTTCCTTCACCCCTCAGTGTTTTCATGGGGGTGGAGAAGGCAAAGGCATCGGAGGAAAAGCAGATTGCTTCGACAAGACAAATAATGAAGAGAAGAGGAACTTTGGGGAGAAGAGAGACAAGTATTTGAAGAATTCAATTTTTCTTCTTGGGTTCCTCCTTCAGGTGAGGAGCATGCAGTAAGTCTTGATCTAGTTCTCTGAATATTGCAAAAGTCTTGAGACAGGAGTTGCTTCAGGAAATGTTCATGACCAAGCGTTTCTCTGTCAGAAGGCAGCTGATCTGCTGGAACTGAAGCTCTTCACATGAATGTGTGTTTTGCCAAAGCTTTTGTCAGGAAAGAGGCCTGAAGCCCAGGCTGCGTTTGAGATGAATAATGCTCTGAGTGGATGTAGGACAGGAGGAAATGGCCTCATGTTGCACCAGGGAAGGTTTAAAATGGATATTAGGAAAAATTTCTTCACTGAAAGGGTTGTCAGTGATTAGAACAGGCTGCCCAGGGAAGTGATTGAGTCACCATCCCTGGAGGTGTTTAAAAGACGTGTAGATGTGGTGTCTGGGGACGTGGTTTAGTGGTGCCCTTGGCAGTTGGGTTAATGGTTGGACTTGATGATCTTGAGGTTCTTTTCCAACTTAAATGATTCTATGATTCTGTGTAGTTTCAGGTCTCTGCCATCCCCAACCTTATCCATGGGACTATTGTCTCTGTCATTCCCTGCTTCTTATTTGGATTTTGGGGTTGGGTGACTTCAAATAATAGCACCAGCTATTGCTGTGGAATGTGGTGGGTTTTTTTTTTAAACCTCAGAAACTGTTGTGCAACTAAACTTTCACATAAAGCCTCAGGAGAAATAATCCTGGACCGCTTCAGTCTGGGTAGTCATAGCGCTTAAGGCAGAGTGTTGCAGGTGATAAGCCAGGGAGGGAATGCTGCTGGGAAGGGGAGCGGGGGGACATCCTTAGGAGCTGGCTTGCATGTCAACTTCGGATCCCAAGTAGTTACACAAAGGGTTTGGCTGCATGGCTAGGTTGAAGAATAGCCAAAAGATGAGATGTGCCTGCAGGTCGTGGCTCTCATGCGTTTGGGGATGCTGCATGTCTAAAATACTCATCAAAGAGCGGGGTGGACGGAGTGATTTGGAGGGAAAACTGTGGTTGCTGAGACAAGCTTGAGAACGTAGCCTGTGTCTAACTGGTGTAGCAGAACACCAGGCGCAACATCCAGTGATGATTATCAGAGGCAGTGAGGGAGCTTGCGAGCACCCTGCCTGCCTGCCCTCCACCCCAGCCTGGCTGCCCGTGGCAGTGGTGGGCCCAGCACGGTTATCCTGTCACTGCTGGGAGTGACGCAGCTTCTGCCTGTCCTCCAAAAAGAGGTATCCCCCAGTGAGCATCCCGCTGTTGTGTGCGGAAACCATCTGGGAGCATGGCCGGGTTGCCTTAATTCCACTTCTTTCTGGTGTGGAAAATGATTTTGGAACTACGAAGGTAATTTTCCCTGCTCTTTAAGAAACAAAATACGTTGACTGTGCTTTACAAAGCAAGCAAACCAACCAACCTGCAAATGACCGAGCAGCTGCTTAACAGTTGGGGCTAAGACACGTTTCGGCAGTGAGGCTGTAGAAGTCCTGCCTTTCCCTGATGTGTTTGGTTCCCTGGGGTGGCAGGATTGCCAGGCTAGAGCCGACAGCCGGAGCTTTTCCACAGGCTCTCTCCCTGCCCTCCATCGCTGCGCAGCAAAGTCTGTACAGAAAAGCACGCTCAGTGCTGGTGGGTTGCCATGGAAAGAGCTGCCACATCGCACTGAGTTCATAGTGGGGTGTTTGGTGGTGGTTTCTTTTCGAGAGAGGAATTTTTGTGAACGTCATAAAACCAGGAGTTGAACTAAATGGTCACAAAATCAGTGGATCTTGGAATTACATCATTAAGGATCTTTTCTTTTTTTTTTTCACCTTCCTTGCACACATGTTTTGGCAAACAAATACTGAGTATTAATGTCACGCTGGATTTTGATGACTGGTTGGCTGGAACTTGTTTTGCAGCGCAGAGGAGAGAGGGGGAAGGAGGAGGGTTTGCTGGAGCGGGTGTACGCCCTGAGCACATTGCTGCAGACCTGGTCCCAGCCATTTCTGTGCCTCTCGTGGCGCTGGCACACAGTGTTACAGGTTATTAATGTACGGTGTCGGAGGAGATAGACCTTTTAACTTCTTGTAAAAGTTCTCTTACCGCACGTGGGCTGAGCAGAGATGATTTCCGTGCCCATACCATGCAATCAATCCCAAATTTTGGGACTCTGCTGGCACTAACATTTCACAAGCTGTTCCTGAATGCTCTCTCTGGTGGTTACGCTCAGGGCTTTGCAGGATTTCCAGCTCAGTTTGGCTGGAGAAGCAGCGCAGGCTGCCCAAATGACGGGATTTTTTTCAGAAACAGTGAGACTTAACACTTCTGTAACACCTTCTCTCTGCGCACCTCGCCAGGCAAATGAGTGGAGCCTGGTCACAGGTATGAGTAGAAAGAGATTAACACTTTTCTTCCACCTTCCCTTTGGCCTTTTTGGAAATAATTTAGCAGGAAGATCATCTATGAAGCTAGCAGAGCTCTGGAGGTTAAAGCAGGAGGGGGAAGCAGGTTGGTAAGCGAACATGAATTCTATTAAATAAGAGAAAAACTGAACTAATGAGGCTTATAGGATATTATGAACTTAAGCTGGAGTCCTGCTTTCCTTCTACTGATGTAGATAGCAGCGAGAGTGGCTGCTTTCTGAACTGACTCCTGTTCTTGTGCTTCTGCCTTCCTATGGCTTCTTCACAGGTTTGTATTCTACTTGTTTGGATGTAATTTTTTTTGGAGACTAGCTATTCAATTTTTTGCTTTTGTGGGGGAATCAGTTATGTGTAAGAAACTCTTTGAAAATTATATCTTCAGATACTTTTTAATGGAGCGAAATTGTTCAATGATAGATTTCTGACATACTGAAAGGCAACATGAAATAATCGATTGACCTCGTAAGAGGCAACAAAGACGCATTCCCCTAGGGAGATGTTTTTCATGTGCATAAACCAGCCGTTGCTTTTTCAAGCAAGATCCCTCCTACTCACCAGAAACGGGAGGAGAACAAACCCAGTTTCAAAAAAAAATTAAAAAATTAGACAAATACCCATCTGTGAGCAACTGGTTTAAGGAGCAGTTCTCCTCCGTTTCTGTATTTCTCAAGTATTGCTCAAGCATCATTGTTGCAGTTTCTTCATCTGGACAGGCAATGAAGCAGCCGTGGGGGCAATCCAGGCGCTGGGGAGACAAAGAGGCCGATGCCTGCGATGACTGGCCCACACAGGGAATAGTGAGTACCAGGGATTAAAACATGTGGGAGGAGACAGGAGGAGGCAACTGCCAAGTGTACTTTGTCACACTTTAAGGTGTTCTGATGGCAAACACTTCCCGCTGCTAAGAAATAAATGAATGGGAGGGTTTGCCAATTCTTTTTTGTTTGTTTGTTTTCCTTGGCACTTTATTCTTCAGTGTAGTAATAATCTGTCTGATGAAACATGGTCTGTTTGTGGTTTGGGAGCATAAGGGGCGTTCCAGTTAGATGCCAAAGCATCCAAGCTTTGGATGGTCCAGATCAAACTCAGTTCTGGAAGTAGGAACTGGTTTGTTTTGCATCCCTTGGTGTTTAAAGTAAGTGGAAGAAACAATGTGTGCTTTGTGGTGCACTCAGTGGCAAAAGTCTGAGAAGGCATGGATTGTGCTGGTCTGAGCATGTTTACAAGTGTCCATTATTATTACTTTTAATACGTAATCAGGTCTGATGAAATTTCATTTACTTCCAAGATCATTTTCACTTTTTTCACTGCATATTTCCAAAGAAAGCGCTGCTTCTTTTGAACTGGGATATTAAATAATTAGTGAATGATCCAGTAATCACCTCTTCTTTGTATTTCCTGGGGAAACTGAAAATGCAGAAACATTCACATTCTGCTCTTTTCCACCAGCATTGTGTCAGGGTGTGCTCACCCTCTGTCCCCTGCCCCCCATATTTGCATCCTTTCCTGGGTGCTGGCAGCTCGTATCCTGGCCTAGGGACCCTGATTGCAAGGGCCAGTTGAGGGAAAGGTGGGACAGGCTGGATTCAGAGCAGCACCCCAGCGCTGCTGCTCTGAAATATATATACACACACACGCACACACAGGCTGATAGATGAAACACAGATGGGGAAATGTGGCACAAAGTAATTGTATCTTGTTAGATCAGATCTATCTGCCTCCTGAGGACAAGAATATACCTGGAAATCAGAGCACCTTATTTTCAGGTGGTCTTGTAGTATCCAGGTAGCAAAAGTCCTGAAGGCAGAGCTCGGGCAGTCCCTCGGACGCATCTTTGCTGCAAGTCAGGTTGGAGTTTGCAGGAATTCATGCCCCAAAAAGCGACAACTGCTCCCCTCCATCTCCTCTGTCCTTCAGTACTCTATGTGAGAAGGAGGATCTCATGTTGGGGAGGCAGATGGTGTTTGGGTTTGCGTGTTGCAGTCATGAGGAGTGTTTCCAACCCGGCTATGGAAACCCAGCTCTGTGTGACAAGGGGGAAGGATTGCATTGTGCGACCAATTTCTGGCACGAACAAAGGTCCTTTGTGGCCGTGCCAAATTCTCCCAACAGCAAAAGTGTTACTGTGCACAGAGGGCAGTGGCTCTGCCCCGTGACAAATCGCAGCAGCAACGGGTGCTGTGGGGAGGAAGAGGAAGCTCTTTGGGTTCTGTGATCCCCAGGGGCAAAATGCGTGCGTTTGCCATCCTGCCTAGTAGGCGCCTGCAGGGCACTTAATAACCTGTGTGCACCCACCCGAAATCTCAGCATACTGCATGGCAAGGCAGACCTTTTCCCTATAAACAAGTACAGTTTTGAAAGGCTTCCGAACTCTGTTTCTTAAAACAAAAAGTTTGAAAAATTGTAATAATAGTATGTATTATCTGTGATTATGCTAATGAAGGTAAGTATTTGATTGGGAGTGTATCTGTTGGATGACAGAAGGAATTAGAACAGTGGTACAGAGTAGGAACGTGTTACTTGGTGAATAACTTCAGCTCTGAACAGCTATTAATGTTGAGCTTCAGATGGTGTAGATAACTGCAACATCAATAATGCGTTAACTGGCTTCTGGTTTCTGGTGACGAACAATAGTTGGTAGCTTTTCGTCTTGTAATAGATGCCTTAAGTGCGCAGTAAGCTGGGGAAAGTGTTTTGTGACCTGCAGCAAAGAGGATGCATGCAGATGTTTCCAAGGATCTTGCTGGTCTTGCTATTTATTTTTTCTTTGCCTCTTCTGCTGAACTTGTAGTAGGTCCTCTGTCACACAGTTTATAGGATTATACCTCTACAGGTATGAGGTCTGGGCGCTTACTAAGAGAAGGAGAGATAATTAAATATGCTTTGAAAACAAAGTGCTGAGAGAAAATTTGAAGCCAATAAGAGGAAAATTATGTGCAAAGGTGATCTAAGTGGGAATTGCAGGAGATGAAGTACAGCAGATATAATAAAACAATGACAGCAGCCACAGTGTGTGATTAGGATGATGGAAAACAGAGTAGCTAAGCATATTTCAGAGGGTCGCTTTTTCAGAATTTGACCTCAGAGGTGACTGAGGAACTGATGGAGGGATGATGGGGTGCACGCAAACTGATGAAGGGATGATGGGGTGCATGCTAGGAACACTCAGTCTGTAGTGCCAACAGTAGGAAGAAATATGTCCTTGACTGAGAAGTGTGGGTCAACTCTTCCAGTGCCTTCAGAGCCAGAGAGAAAGAAGAAATCAAGGATATTGATGGTGGGAACAGTATTTGGATGAAAAGGGGTTGTCATGAGAAGGTCTTCATCGCATGAAAGTGCTCCTTACAATACTAGATTTTGTTCTAGAATTTAGGGGGAAAAAAAAAACACAAAAGAGTTCTTGAAGTGTAGCATTGAAGCAAAGGAAAACCAGGAGGAATTGGTGTGGCCTTGCCAGCCACGTGTTTTGCTGCAGAGGAGGCTAAATTTTAGTCTGTGTAAGGACCAAGGGATGTTTGGCACCATCAGAAGCAGGCGGGCTTCTCTGCTGTGTACATGCACCTGGCCTGATGCGTGACTTCTGAGGGACGGCAGATAGTTCAGGCCTTTGATCTTCAGACTTCTGCTTCCTCCCATGAGCCTGCTGGTTAGGTGAGAGTTGTGGTGGCTTTGTGACTTCAGTGCTCGTTTGCTGGGACGTAATCGTACCAGCTCCTTTTTCAGAGGCTGTTAAATATTTTCAGCTCGTGAGCTGGGGGGATAACCTGAATTTACTGGAGGATGGAGCAGTAGCCTGTAGCACAGAAAACCTGGATGCTGTTTCCAGCCCTGCTGAAGACCTTGGGTAAGGCATGATTTTTGCACTGTCGTTACCCCCTCCCTTTTGGTGGCAGCAAGCTGTAAATTGGCTTGGCCGTTTAAGAAAGCCTCAGCCACACTCTCTTCATGCCTTAATTGCCCATCTGAGCAATGGGGATGATAGTGCCTTAATTCACAGGCCTGCTGTGAGGATAGGTGTCTTAACAGCTGTAAAGCCTCCAAATACTGGGCCAGTGGATCCTCTGATCACCATAGGTCATTAATTATCTAAGGCAGACTCTGACATGAGAGGAAATGACCCAGAAAAGATACTTCTTTTACATAGTTGATGGAAGTCACGTCATTGCTTTTAGAGAAGAAAAGCCTCCAAATGTGGAACTGTGTTTTTCATGGTCTGACACAAGGCCACTTTTGAAACAGTATTTCCTTTAAGCAAGTAGAGCCAATGAAATTTAATGTAAAATGTGACAAGATGAGGGGGGATGTTGTTTACACCAAGATACTTGCAAAGTCTCTCAACAAAACCAAATCTGCTTGTTGCTGGGGCCAGAGGGAGCCGAGGAGGTCAGATGGGTGCAAAGCACTGCGTAGGCCAGTACTCTTCCAAGCATGTCATTCCTCTTAACCAGCAGCAGCCACTTTTTCCACGTGCTGGGACAGCAGAAACGTGGCCTGCTGACCTTATACACCTGCTTTTTGTCTCTGTTTTGGTTAGGAAGAAATTTTATCATATTTGAGGAAGGATTATTTTGTATTTTGCCTGTAATACAAGGATTCATCTGTAACACAGTAGTCTCCTAAACAGAGATCCAGGTTGGGGAACATGTGCATCAGCTGACAACAGTTTATCTGGAGGACCCAGCCTGGCCATGGACGTGCGCAGCATGGGTGTCTGTAGTGTGGTCTCCTGAGCCAGCAGCAGTATGTGCATGGGAGTCTGTTTGCACCCCTGGACAGAAATGTGGCATTTTGACATGGGATGCCTGAGGTTTGCCTCTTTGGTTCATCAGGGTATTGAACCATGTGAGTTAGGCCAACGGCTGACTGTTCATGTGCTTAAAATTGGAGCTGTCCCGGAGCGCCGTTGACATCAGATTTGTTTGATAACCTCTGGCTGAGTTTGGAGGACACTGGGTGTTCGGGTCCTGTGAAAATCCGTCTGGCAGCTTTCAGGGGTGGTTTGATTTCAGAGGAGGTGTGTTGAAATTCCTGCTTCTGGAAATGTCGAGGTGAATGTTTCCATTGCATTGCTGTGCAAGTATTCAGTGTGGTGGGCTCCAGGATGCTTTTTTGTAACCCGGACCCTGCTTTTGGGCTGCCTTTGGTAATGTCTGGCACCGTAGCTCAAGACTTTCCATTCAGGACGTGAATATTTTTTAGTGTTACAGTTGTAAGCCAGACCTAATGTTTTAAAAGGGGAAATTATTGTGTACTGAAGCTTTTCCCAGTGGTGCAAAGGTTCAGACTGCATAAGCAGTGTTAATCTGGATGACTGGAAGCGATAGCCATTGAGTTCACTGGAGTGTAGACGAGTGGAGAGGGAAACAGGGGCAGGAGAGAAAGAATAGCAGTGTTTGGGGGGCATAATGAGAATCCTCCTGTGGGAGGGAGATGTTACACTAGTCTGCTTGTGGTCTTTTATTATCCTCTCATCTGTACTCCTCATCAGGGAATGTGAAGATACACAGAGAAGCCCTTGGCGGGGGAAAGGAAAGAGGTGCAGTGACTCATCAGCATTATAAATCACAAACCATCTGCGTTTTTCTAACACATCATGAATGAGTCAAAGGGGGAGGTGAACAGTTATAGACACACACAGGTTACTAATGTTTTCTGTTAATTACTGAGCTCCTTCCTCTTTTGGAACCTCTGTAGACTCCTTCTGGGCTGCTGTTGTGTTGGCTGAGGCTGATGGAAGGGATACTCCCTGTGTCAGACAAATAGGGTCGGACAGACATCCTGTGAGGCTGCATGTATTGCCTGTCTCGTTTAGACCCGACATCCTGGTAATGTTGACTACTTTTCCTTTCCGTTGAATCTAAACCCTTTTAAGAAGTGGTCACCAAGTTGTCCTCTGGTCTCAGCCCTTGCTCCTTCCCTTCCTTCAGGTCCTCTGGGCACTTTCCTCTGTTTTATGCTGTGTGTGATGTGTGCTGCCTGAGCCAAGAGATGCAGGGCTTTAGGGGCTACTTCTTGAAAAGTTCAAGGAGTTTGTTGTTTGGCTTTGGTTGTTTGGAAGGGTTTTTTTGGATGGGTGGGGAGGAGGTAAGCAATTTAGAGCTTATTTCTACCCTGCAGCCATGCAGGAGGGATACTGAGAATGTGCCTGTGGTTTTTATTTTGTTTTCCCCTTTGCAATTCACCTGCAAAAGTGTGTGTGTGTGTGTCTTGATAATTTTACTTTAAAAAAAAGGCACTCAGCTGTCTAAAGGCAGGGTGCTGTGGTTTCCAAAGCAGAAAAACTTGCCAATGGAGACCAGCGGTGTGAGAAGTACTAAAGCAGGAAAACTTCTGTACTGTTGCTTAAGTTTTGTAAGCACATGGAGTAAAGAAATCAAATGTCTTGATTCTGTCATAACCCATCTTCTTTCTGCTTTGAAGGCATTGTGGTAGTGTCCCATAATAACAATACATCTGAAGAGAGAGAATATATAATACATAAAATGCATAGTAATAAATAAAATGTATACAGGTGTACCTCTTCTAGGTGACAGTATCACAGAATGATGACACAAACGAGAAAGGGGACCAGACATTGCTGTTAAGATGTTTAATCTTCACAAATGGGAAATGATTACCTCACTCTTTAAAAGCATACCTGGAAAGAAACAAAGCTGAATTTTGAATAGTTTATTCAAGCAGAATAAACTATTTTTTCCTATGTAAAATCAAAGGTGGATATATCCAGGTTTTATCCATCTAGGTGAAGATAGTGTCTACAGATAATTTTTGTTTTGTGTCTGTGACTGTCTCTTGTCCTCCCACCTCCTGGTGCTGGATAAAAACTCAATATGAAGAATTACTTAAATCCAATGACTTTAATCCAGTCCTGTGATGAGGATTCAGTGAGCTGCACAGAACAAGTAATTAAACTAATTAGAATGAATGTTTTTATAGTGTTTCTATTTCTCTCAAGAAATCTGTTGGTCTTTATTTCTCTCTTATGAACATACAAGTATCCACCCTTGGAGTAAACACACCACTGATTAAAGGAGGTAATTTTGACATGGTACATGAGCAATCTTTAGAGCTCACTGCCCCTGGAAGCCATTGGTGGAGGTCATTGGCCGGAGGTTCAGCCCCCCTGCAGGTGTTGAGAACATCTGCTGGTGTATCTGGCCACATCTTGCATGGGTGGTTCACACATCTTGTTGCTTGGAAGAGGTCGGTTTATAGTTGTCCTTCCCACAGGAGTGAGGTTCCCGGGGCGCACCCACTGACACCCCTGGGTTTTGAGTGCGCGCAGTTATCGGTACCACTGGCACTTTGGGTCCCTTTCTGTCCCTGAGCTTCTGTGACTCCACTGGAGAGCACCAGCTGAACCATGTGTTCAGCAGGACACCAAAGCCGGTGCCTCTGGCAGAAGCCCACTCTACACGGAAAAAAATTTTTTCCCCAATTGTGCCAATTTCAGAAACCAGTGGGAGCTACAGCCCTTGCATGCCGATCACAGCTGCCCGTGCACCCCATTTAGTGTGCAGGCTTTGGGTTGCCAGCCCTTTTTCTGGAGGACAAAGCAGTGTCTGGGAAGCAAGGAAACCTGGATTTGGTTCCTGTCTCACTGCACTGGTGCTCTCCTCCTCGCTCTGTCCACTTGGGTGCGTGCCCTCCTGGAGAGGGACTGTCTTTAGGTAGACCGCAGATTAAGGCCACTGTCTTGGGTGGGGACAAGTGACCAATGCTCAACATAAATATTGTTCAGGGTCTGAACCAGTCCATGAGGTAATGTTTTTCATCCTGGGTAGATGATAAAAGGTAAAATCAGCCCTAATCTGGATTTTAGCAGCTGAACTTAAGCATGCATTTAAAAGAAAGGGGAAAACTACAAGATAGCAATTGCAGATGAGTACTGAAACACAGTGTGCTGTGAATTTTCTATTTTATCTTCCCCTTTTCTGGGAGGGGGCTGGCCGCTTGTGTTCATACAGCGTGCAGCACAGGAACCCCACCATTTTTTCCCATGTCTTTGGCTTTGCAGCAGCACAAGTGAGAGTATTTTAGTTCAAAAGAGTAGCTTGTGAGTGGTGTACTCTGAAATATGCCTATTGCACGGTACTGCCTGACACAACCTATTCTGGTAAAGCCTACAGAGGGTTGTTTTTTTGTTGTTTTTTTTTCCAAAATACCTGTGTTTTCCAGAACAAGTTTCTTTATCTCCACACAGTGGTCACGTAGCAGCTGAGCTGTTAATGTGAAGAGGCAGCTTTCACATGGGTTGGCTTAGACACGCAGTTCTCCAGGGTTTTCTACTACTCTTGGTGCCGTGTGAAACCCCCTTTCATCCTACCCTCAGCCCACAACCCTTGCCAACAACCCTCATTTTTGTTTTATCCGTGTATTTTTACAGAGTCTCTCAGTGACCATGCTGTTAGAGTGCAAGGGAGAGGTGGGATGTGTGCTGGGTTTGCTTCTGCCCCCGTTCACAGACGTGTTGACATCCAGTTTCACAGGATGCGTTGCTGGGGGAGTCAGGAGTTCTGGAGGCAGTTTGGTTTGTTGATCGCCTTTGAAAGGTGTGAACCTCTGGTCCTTAAAAGAAAAAAAAGTTATCAATTGCTGCTTGTCTGCAGACAAAAATTCACGGCCACGGCACCTTGCTGCAAGTGGGGTTTTTTCTTGATAGAAATGTCTACACTGACATATGTGAATTGAAAATGTGTAGCACTTTCAAATTTAATTTTTCACATGTCTGCAAAAATTATTGCTGCAACAATCTGTATACCTCCCCATTAATTGTGCTTTATTCAGCTTACAAAGAACTGCAGAAGTGTCGGAGCTGTAGGCTGCTCTGACTTAAATGCTGTTTTAAAGGTGCTGCTTTAGTTCACAAAACCTGCCTGCCTTTCTGTGGTTTTCTTTTGTAAATCATTACAGTCCTGATCCATCATGCAGGAATTATTTGCCCTGGTTTGCTTCTGCTTATTCTCCTGCATATAATTATGCAATGTTTTTAAGGGTTTTATCACAGTGGAGAGCAACAGCATTTTTTTTGCTGTGCTAGCTGATGTGCTTTTTGATATTACTGTAGCAGCTGCATGCTAAAAACAGTTGTAAGGAAGGAAAAACATCACCCTAGGCATGTTCCTCTTTTGCACCGTGAAATGTGTATCTCACCTCTCATCCTTGGGTTTGTAGGAGAATAATATTACCACAACGTTAGTGAATGCGAGTTTAGCCCCTCTGATGCAGAGTAGGATGATAGCTCTGCGCTGTGCTGTGTGTGTTCTCGTCAACCTTTGAGTGAATGATTGGGGGTGAGGGGGGGTTATGATGCTGCTAACTAATATCAGATAATTTCTGCTCTGCTCTAAACTCTATGGGCATCGCTTCTAGGCAACCTTGCAGTGTTCAAAGCAGAGGTGCTCTCAGGGGGACACGCTTTTGAGTCCTGGCAGAGCCAGGGACTCACCAGCTTGGAAGGTGCGAGAGGGAGAGGATCATCACAAAAGACACAGAATTGGGGTGCAGTTGGTTGCATGTCCTGGACAGGGTGGAAAATTTGGTACAGGTGGTGTGCCTGCTTTAAAAGCATCCTGCAGCGCTTGCAGGGCAGTGGGCAGCAGGGCCTGGCTGGCATCTGAGGGCAGAGCGTGGCATCTGTGTGATTTCCTGAGATCTACTTGCTGTGTGATAAAGTGACATAATATCCCCCCCCAAAAAAAGGGACTGAAAGACTTGCAGCTGATAGATCCTTTCTAGAGAGCTCCAGTGGGTGCTGTGCACCTCCTCTGTTACTCCTGATGCATCCCCCAAGGTGGGGAAAGGCCATGGGAAAGCTGTAAGGAAGGGTTTGTACATCTGTGATATTAAACGTCATGTTCAGACATGGGGGAGGGTTTTGTTGGGGATGGGTTGATTATGGGTTTTCTTAAATTATAAGGGCATAATTTTCTGTTGTTTGTCCTGCACAGCAGAGAGGATGCTGTTCACGGAGACTGAGCTCTTGAGCAGCAAAGCAAGAAAATGCTTCCACCCTCTTTAAAAGTCATCTGGCCATTGCAAATGAAATTCCCTCTATTTCTGATTTGTGGGTATCCTGGTGGTGGTGGTGTTCCCCACTGCTCATATTCGGATAAGGCCAGGTGCTGGCACAGGGCAGCCACAATTTTGTTGATAAATCACATCAGTGTTACTGAAGTGGGTGGTTTTTTGTGGTGGGTTTGGTTTTGGGTTTTTTTAATAGAAACAAAGCAGGGCATGTCTGTGCAAAGAAAGAATCCATTTGCATTGGATGGGGCGCTTCAATCTGTTTCAGCCTCTTGGCTGGAAGAAACATGCAGCACCAAGTAGTGATGATTCTGGTCCACTTTTCCCTTTCTGACAGATTTAAAATTTTCCCTACTTTTTGATTTGACATCACTTCAAATTTGGTTGTCTCTGGACATATTTGGACAACCTCTTTCAGACTCACTTGTGTTTTGGTGTATAAGAGAAGACAACATCTCGCCCTGTGTCTGCAATGCCCTTCTGCTTTCCCCGCCATGGCTCAGGGGGTTTTGGCCAATGGTTTGTGTGACTGGACTGTATCCCAGCTGCCATGGAAAATTCCCATGCTGCCACCACCCTGGAGGACATGTGTGGAAACAGCACTGCAGAAAAGGAGTTCAGTCTCTACCCAAATATTTGGGGGGAGTGCGTATAATACTAGCTACATGCACAAGAGAAAGATGGGAAAGAGTGAAGAGATTTCAATGTCCAGCAAGAGAAAGCTTTTTGATATTTTTTTTTTCAGCCCTTTGCTTGAACTATACTGTTATCTCTTGCTGCTGGAAGGTGGCATCGCTACACAGGCAAACATTTTCCAGTGCCAGCCAGCCTTAAAAGCACGGTTTACTTTCCCTGTGTGGTTCTCTGCAGTTTTTCCCAGTCTGGAGCCAGGTGACCAGGTACAAAATGTGGCATTTCCTCAATTGTGCACACAGCCACCAAATTAGGTCCCGGATTGTTTTCACATCAGATGTTTCAAAAGCTGTTTTAACAGGGGTTTGAAAGATCAGAGGCTGTGGCTGGATTATTTCATTAATTAAACAAATTTCAGAAATTCAACAAAACCAGACTAGGGTGTCACTTATAACTGCTGTGCTGCACTTTTGGGGAGATAAGTTTAAAAGAACACATTGCTTCTGACCTGTATGTTCCCATCCTGGATGGCTTTGCCGAAGTAAAGCAAATCGAAAGCTTTTGTTCCTGCACACAAGCTTTCTGTGGTTTGGACCTTGTTCACAATGGCAGCTGTCTGCTTGAAGCCAAGCGCTTTTGTTTTTCACGCAGTTGCCTTTTGAAGTTTGTTTGCTCATTTAAAAAATAATTAAACATTAGGTGGCTTGTGCTTCCCCACCTCTTGCAGCATGGCAAAACAAGCAGGAGATCTGGCACATGAGCCAAAGGGTCTAGGGTTGCCTTCCCTCCACGTGTCCAGGGACTGCTCACAGGGCAGCAGCCCTGCACCGCACTTCCTGTGCCCACCTCACTACAGCAGCAGCCTGAAAGGGAGGTCAGTTAGTTATTTGGGGTCCCATCCACAACGAAACACAGAGTGTATCAGGCAGGCTTTAGGGACAGAGATTGTCCTGTCCCTGGTGCAGCCCCATTCTTTGGGCACTGGATGTGAATTTTCTTCCTCGAAGAGATGCATGTGCCATGGACATGGTTCAGTTGATGAAGTGTTGCTTGGGTTCCCATCATGATGTGCTGGTTAATCATAAATTTATAGAACCATAGAATGCTTTGGGTTGGAAGTAATGTTAAAGATTGTCTAGTTCCAACCCCCCTGCCATGGGCAGGGACATCCCACACTGGACCAGGTTGCCCAAAGCTTGGTCCAACATGGCCTTGAATGCTTTCAGGGAGGGGGCCTCCATAGCTTCTCTGGGCAACCTGTGCCAGGGCCTCACCACCCACACAGGGAAGAATTTCTTCCTCATATCTCATCTAAATCTTCTTGCTTACAGTATAAGGCCATCACACCTTGTCCTGTCACTACAGGCCCTTATAAAAAGTTCCTCCGCAGTTTTCTTGTAGGCCCGTTTAGGTACTGGCAGGCTGCTATAAGGTCTCCTCAGAGCCTTCTCTTCTCCAGGCTGAGCAATCCCAACTCTCTCAGCCTGTCCTCGTAGGCAAGGTGCCCCATCCCTGTGATCATCTTCATGACTCTTCTCTGGACTTGCTCCAACAGCTCCATGTCTGTCTTGTACTGTGGACACCAGAGCTGGACACAATATTCCAGGTGAGGTCTCACAAGAGCAGAGTAGAGGGGCAGAATCACCTCCTTCAACTTGCTGGTCACGCTTCTTTTGATGCAGCATACGGTTGGCTTTCTGGGCTGCAGGCACACATTGCTGTCTCATGTTGAGCTTCTCATCCACCAGTGCCCCCAACTCCTTCTCTCAAGCTGCTCTCAATCCATTTTCTGCCCTGACCCACATGCAGGACTTTGCACTTGGCCTTGTTGAACTTCACGATTTTCACACAGGCCCACCTCTCCAGCCTGTCAAGGTCCTTCTGGATGGCATCCCTTCCCTCCAGTGTGTCGACTGCACCACACAACTTGGCATTATTTTGAAACATGCTGAGGGTGCACTAAATCCCACTGTCCATGTCACTGACGAAAGATGTTAGTACCAGCCCCAGTAATGACCTGTGAGGACCACCACTTGTCACTGATCTCCACTTGGACATTGAGCTGTTGACTGCAGCTCTGAGTGCAACCATCCAACCCATTCCTTATCCACTGAGTGGTCCAGCTGTCAAATCCACGTGTCTCCAATCTAGAGACAAGGATCTCATGCAGGACAGCGTCAGATGTTTTGCACAAGTCCAGGTAGATGACGTCACTTGCTCTTTCCTTATCCACCAACCCTGTAACCCCTTTATAGAAGGGCGCCAAGTTTGTCCAGCACGATTTGCTCTTAGAGAAGACACATTGGTTGTCACCAATCACCTCCTTGGTTTTCCATGTACCTGAGCGTAGTTTGCAGGAGGATCTGCTCCATGATCTTGCCAGGCACAGAGGTGAGAGGGACCGGTCTGTAGTTCCCCTGGTCTTCCTTTTTTTTGCTTTTTAAAAATAGGGGTTATGTTTCCCCTCTTCCAGTCAGTGGGGACCTCACCAGACTACCACCACTTCTCAAATATGATGGACAGTGTCTTAGCAACGTCATCCGCCAGTTCCCTCAGGACCCGTGGATGCAGCTCATCAGGTCCCATGGACTTGGGCACCTTCAGGATTCTTAGATATTCTTCAACCTGATCTTCTCCTATGGTGGGTAGTTCTTCATTCTCCCAGCCCCTGCCTTTGCCTTCTACAATTTGGTGGTGTGGCTGGAGCACTTGCCAGTGAGTACGTATTGAGTACGTCAGCCTTCTCTGTATCCCAGGTAACCAGGTCTCCCATTTCCTTCCAGAGAGGGCCCACATTTTCTCTACTCTTCCTTTTATCACTGACATACCTATTTTCTTGTTGCCCCTGATGTCCCTGTCCAGATTTAATTCTGTCAGGGCTCTGGCTTTCCTAACCTGATCCCTGGCTGCCCAGACAGTTTCTCTGTATTCCTCCCAGGCTACCTGCCCTTGCTCCCACCCTCTGTAGGCTTCCTTTTTTCTGTCTGACTTTGTCCAGGAGCTTCTTGTTCATCCATGCAGGCCTCCAGGTGTGTTTGCCTGATTTCCTCTGTCAGGATGCATCACTCCTGAGCTTGGAGGAGGAGATCCTTGAATGCTAACCAGCTTTCTTGGGCCCTCATCCCTCCAGGGCTTTGTCCCCTGGTACTCTACCGAGCAGGTCCCTGAAGAGGCCGAAGTCTGCTCTCCTGAAGTCCAGGGCAGTAAGCTTTCTGTGCACCTTCCTTGCTGCCCTGAGGATCTTGAACTCCATCATTTCACGGTCACTGCAGCCAAGGCTGCCCTTGAGCTTCACATTCCCTACCAACCCCTCCTTGTTGGCAAGAACAAGGTTCCGCATGGCCCCTCTCCTCGCTGCCTCCTCTATCACTGGGAGAAGGAAGTTGTTATCAACACATTCCAGAAACGTCCTGGACTGCTTGTGCCCTGCTGTGTTGTCCTTCCAAGAGATACCGGGGTGGCTGAAGTCCCCCACAGGGTTTGTGAATGTGAGGCTGCTCCTGTCTGTCTATAGAGGGCCTCATCCACTTGATCATCCTGGTCAGGTCGCCTGTAGCAGATCCCTGCTATAGTGTCCCCTGTCCCTGCCCTCCTGTTATCCTGACCCATAAACTCTCTGTTGGCTCCTCATCCATCCCCAGGTGGAGCCCTGTACACTCCAGCTGGGCAACTTCCCACCCCCNGCACTCACCCACAGTGAGTTGCCCAGCTGGGCAACTTCCCACCCCCCCAACTTTGGTAGTTGTCGTTGTCTGGAGGAACAGACATCTGCAGGTGAAATCCAGAGGTTTTTGGGGTGAGGTTTGCATTTTCCCCTGCCCGCTGAGCTTCAGTGAGCCAGCAGCCCACAACAGCCACCTCGCTCCTAAATCAGAGGAGCTGAAGCGGCATCATTTAGCAGCTTTGTCAGGAGCAATATCATGTATTTAAAGCTGTCTGCTGGGGCTTTGATGTTACAGTGAGCAGCTCATGCTTGAAAGCTGCGAGATGTTCCTGGTGCTCTCTTTGACATCCTCAGAGGAGACATGGCAAACATATGTGATGCAGCTCCTGAAGATGTGTCATGGGGGGGAGTCCCTCCTCCTTAGCAGCTGGGTGTTGATTTATGCCAAATGACATCTTTACTGAAGTTCTGGACAGGTTATGGCTTGGAGGTCCCAGTAAACTCTCCTTGCAAATGCAGTTGTTGGGCCTCGTTTTGTCCCCCCTCTTCCAGGATGCAGGTTGAAGGACAGAGATGATCCCTGACTGATGTGAGCCCCCCAAACTGCACATCTTGGAATGAAACTCACTTGGTTTTGTTGCTGAACTCCAAAAAGAAGTATTTGACTTGGGTTTGATTTCTGTGATGGATAGTGATTCTCATGTGGCAGAAAAGGGTAGAGTTAGCAAACAAGTAATTAGACACGCAGAAAACCCCTCTGTGGAATAGCACATGGAAGAGAAGCAACAATATGTACAATTTTCTAATAAAGCTGTAGCAGACTTTTATTTGTCCACCCATTTATATATGTTTTGGAGGGGCCTTGGCCCATATCGGAGCAGATGGTCCATATCGGAGCATCTTTGCTTGGGCCTGATCCTCATGAGAGGTGGAAGCTCAGTGCAGCAACTCAATGCAGCAGAGAGCTTGCTGAGTTTCCAGAGACTGAGGAATTCAAAACGTTCAGTCTGACTTCTAAGAAACCTTTGATTGATTTAAAGTTGTAACCTAGATGTTTCTTGTTCTCTGCTTTCTTTCTCCCATCCCATTCCTTTAATTTTTTGTTCTTGGCTCTTTCTTCCTTTGTGGGGGGGCTGTTCGGTGAAATATAGATAAGCCTTGCTCTGTCTTTGATGTCTTTTGGATTTTTTTCCTTTTGCTGATGTTGCCACATGAATTTTGCAGAAGGTCATACATCAGAAAAGGAGCAGACTGTTAAGTGCAGCTGTGTGTCCCGGGAGGGAGAGCGAGGCATGGAGAAGCATCCCAGGAGCTGTAGCTCCATCCTCATCTCCACTACCCTGCCCCAGGGCACTGCCTTGCACCTCCCTTCTCTCATCTATGAAGCCAATGTCATGAGACAAGTGGGATTTGCAGGGCAGAGTGAGGTGACCTGATCACCTTCACCTTGTTTCCAGCAGCAGCCGGGCTTACAGAGCCTGTTCTGTCCCCTGCTCTCACCTTTTGGCCTGTTTAAGCCAAACTGAGTACAAGAGAAGAAGCTTCCATCTCAATATCGGGAAAAACTTCTTTACTCTGAGGGTGACCGAGCACTGGCACAGGCTGCCCAGAGAGGTTTTGGAGTCTCCTTCTCTAGAGGTATTCAAAATCTGCCTGGATACAGTCCTGTGCAACCTGCTGTAGGTGATCCTGCTTTAGCAGGGGGGTTGATCCTGCTTTAGCAGGGATGACCATGAGCCGGCAATGTGCCCTGGTGGCCAGGAAGGCCAATGGCATCCTGGGGTGCATTAGAAGGGCTGTGGTCAGTAGGTCGAGGGAGGTCGTCCTCCCCCTCTATTCTGCCTTGGTGAGGCCGCATCTGGAGTATTGCGTCCAGTTCTGGGCCCCTCAGCTCAAGAAGGACAGGGAACTGCTAGAGAGAGTCCAGCGCAGAGCCACGAAGATGATCAAGGGGGTGGAACATCTCCCTTATGAGGAAAGGCTGAGGGAGCTGGGTCTCTTTAGCTTGGAGAAGAGGAGGCTGAGGGGTGACCTCATCAATGTTTATAAATATGTTAAGGGTGAGTGTTGGGAAGATGGAGCCAGGCTCTTCTCGGCCTCACTAAGCGATAGGACAAGGGGCAACGGGTGCAAATTGGAGCATAGGAGGTTCCGGCTTAACGTAAGGAAAAACTTTTTCACTGTGAGGGTGACAGAGCACTGGAACAGGCTGCCCAGAGAGGTTGTGGAGTCTCTTCTCTGGAGACATTCAAAACCCGACTGGACACGTTCCTGAGTGATGTGCTCTAGGTGGCCCTGCCTTGGCAGGGGGGGTTGGACTAGATCTTTCGAGGTCCCTTCCAACCCTTATGATTCTGTGTTGGAACTAGATGATCTCTAGAGGTCCCTTCCAACCCCTATCATTCTTTGATTATGTGATTCAAAGATAATTTCTGCAGGAGAGTTGGAACTAGATGATCTTTGAGGTCCCTTCCAACCCAAACTGTTCCATGAGTGTATGAAGTATTATTAAAAATTGGTGACCAGGAAGGTGGGTGTTTGGACAGTTGCATGTTTGTCTCTAACTTCTGATCCTGTCTGCAGTGGGATGTAGCAAACCACAGATCACAGCCAAAATACTCTGCAGGAGAATGATTGTGATGGGAAGTAGAAGGGAATTTTGAAGGAATATGTGGAAATAATAATGGAAAATACTCAATGTAATCCAGTTCAAAGGCCAGTAGCACAAATCTGTAGAAAACCAGGCATCATTTCTTCCACTGTTCATCTGCTTGTTTATTATTAAAAGGGAGAAGGAAAAAAGGAAATGGAAGAGGCAATGTTGGTGCTAATGCTTTGGGAAATGATGACAATGTTGGTGATCCCGGGTTAGAGGGAAATGGTGCTGTGTCATCCTGACTGAGGCAGAGCTGTAAGCCCGCAGGAAGCGCTTGGAGCTTAAAGGCGCCTGTGAAATTCAACCAAATGCTCCAATGCTTCACTGAATCGGAGCGAGTGTGTGGGACCGTCTAGTCCATTGCCCCTGCCTTGGGCCAGCACATCTTTCATTCGATCTCTAGTTCAGGTTCCCCATTTAATACACTTCTACAAAAATCAGTGCAGGTCTTACCCATTCCACAAATCTTTACTTTCCATCTTGCTCCTGTTTGTAAACCCCAGCACCTCCCCCACCCCATCCCAAAGACTGCTTGATTGTAAAAGATGAGTTTTCAGTCAGGACTGGAAGTGCTAGGAATCCAGAGCCCATCTGATCAGCAGGAATAGCAAATTGGAGTCAAGGATTGATTAGAAAAAGCATTTTGGCAAATAGGAGAGTGACTTTTTTTTTTTTTTCCAATTAATGAAACTCTTGTGACAACTAAATTCCTCTCCTTCCCTCTGCTCATGATGAGATCAGGTAGATCCTAAAACAGCGGATGTCATTTCTCTTTGTGGTTGTTCTGACTGATGTTGATCTCAGATCCTTTTAGAAATGTGTTTTACAGAATTCTTGCATTTGGGAACTTCCAAAGCCACTTTAACATAGGAATCATGCTTAAAAATCGGTTATTTCTCATAAATTCTGTAGGGAGTGACGTGCACAAGTTGGGGCTTCATGAGAATATCAGCAGGGTCACAAGAAGGGACCCTGTTTAAAAGGTATCTAAGGGATTCTGTGACCTTTGCTAGCTACATCTGTCAATATTGAGTGGCAAGTGGTGTTTTAAGGAAACTTTTGTTCCAGAAAAGACTTGATAGGTCTCCATAGAACTGCTGTAGTTTCTTTGAACCCACCCACTTTGAAAGCGTTGATTTGCATTAACTCTTTGTTCTACCTTTACTTTTACAACCAAGCAGGCCCTATAGCTTTATTTAGAAATTACCCGTCATTAGTAACCACAACCATTTAGTAGACATGTTTACAAGGTAAGTGACAGTGGGAAGTAATTAAGTTTAATATAAATCACACTCAATTTCAAATCTCCAGACTCCAAAATAATAATTATTAGAAACTGCAGTTTCTATAAAAAGATGAAGTATTTATAGCAGCAGCATCTTTCTTTTTCAGCCAAACATATTGACTCTAGTAGAGATCAAAATCCCCTGTCTGTTCATCTTATTTGTTTCAAAGCCATTTTCTTCCTGTGGCACGCTTCACTGTGAATTACCCACTGCTTTTATTCTTTGTGAGGAGATACTTGACTCTTAGTTGATGATGGGGGCGGGGAGGAGGAGTTCAGCATTGTCCAAAGTGGCCTTGTAAATGCACGTGTCTTGAGCTGTGGCTTTCTGCTAAATCTGTGTTCTGTAGATCGGTGCCGAATGACGTGTGCTTTGTTTCACAGGTGTCATGCAGCTGACAGGTCTCCTGGTGGAGCTGATGATCACAGCCAGGGTGGAAATTCTTCATTAAATAAAACAGAGTAAAATAATCAAGAAAAGTTGGAGCTGTTTGCAAGATCTATTGAGTTGACTGCTCACCCTGTCAAAAAAAAGTCCTCGTTTGGGACGACAGCCCGCTGCCAGCGGCTGCCATGGCTAGCAAAAGAAAATCAACAACTCCCTGTATGGTGCGAACTTCTGAAGTCATGGAGCAGGAAGGCACCGAGGGCATAGAGACCCCTAAAGAGAAGGGGGCTGGTGCACCGCAGCAGGACTCTAAAAAAAATTGGCCTTTAGAAAGCTCAGTCAAAGACTGTGAAGTGGTTGAAGCAAAGCCCCCAGCTGAAAATCAGTCTAAGAAACCCCAGGGTGGTTACGAGTGTAAATACTGCCCTTACTCAACACAAAACTTAAATGAATTTACAGAGCATGTTGACACTCAGCATCCAAATGTCATTCTGAACCCCCTGTATGTCTGTGCTGAATGCAACTTCACAACCAAAAAATACGACTCTCTATCTGACCACAACACAAAATACCACCCAGGAGAGACTAACTTTAAATTGAAATTAATTAAACGCAATAATCAGACTGTTTTAGAGCAGTCCATTGAGACCACTGCTAACGATGTCACTGTCACAAGCGGTGGGCTAGAAAATGCAGAGTGTGATGATTCACTTCATGGGGGAATTAGTGCAAGTAAAACACCAATGATGAAACTGGGAAAGCCTAAAGGGGAAACCAAGAAGGGTCCCAAGAAACCAGAAGAGGGAGTTACGGAAAACCACATGGATGGTACTCTTCCCCGCATCATAACTGAAGCCACTGAAGCTATTGCTTGTATAAATGGAGACCTTCTCCATGATGTGTTAGCCCACGTTATGCCCTCTGTACAGCTGCCACCAAATATTAACCTTGTCCCCAAGGTCCCGGTACCTCTGAACAGTACCAAATACAACTCTGCACTGGACACTAATGCCACCATGATCAACTCCTTCAATAAATTTCCTTACCCAACGCAAGCAGAGTTGTCATGGTTGACAGCTGCATCAAAGCATCCAGAAGAACAAATCCGAATCTGGTTTGCTACGCAACGTTTGAAGCATGGTATAAGTTGGTCTCCTGAAGAAGTGGAGGAGGCAAGAAAGAAGATGTTCAACGGCACTATCCAGGCAGTTCCCCAAACCATCACCGTCCTGCCAGCTCCTTTGACAACTGCAAAAATGCCACAGCCCATCATCCAAACAGCTCTGCCTTGTCAGATACTGGGCCAGACTGGTCTGGTTTTGACTCCCGTGTCAAATGGTTCAACTGTTTCCTGCTCACCAATTACGCTTGCTGTTGCCCCAAACCAGGGGCAAAAGAGGACAATACAGAGCTTATCAAGTGCCCCTGAGGCCAAGCGTCCTCATGTGGTTCAGGTGCCTGAGATTCCTGCCAAGATGACTGCTGTACCACTGACACCAGCCAGTGAGCGAAAAAAGACAAAGGAGCAGATAGCAGAGCTGAAGGCCAGTTTCATGGCAAGCCAGTTTCCTGACGATGCAGAAGTCTACCGGCTGATAGAGGCAACGGGTCTCTCCAGGAGCGAAATCAAGAAGTGGTTCAGTGACCACAGGTACAGAAGTCAAAGAGGCGTTGTGCACATCCCTGGTGATGCTTTAGGGAAAGATCAAATAGCACCTTCAGCTGGTCGACACAGCCGCTCGTTTCACCCATACACAGATTTTACTCCCCAGAGATTCAAAGAGAAGACCCAAGAGCAGCTTAGGGCCCTGGAGGAGAGTTTCCTAAGATGTTCTTTTCCTACCCAAGGAGAACTGGACAGGCTTCGAGTGGAGACTAAGCTGAGTAGGAGGGAGATAGATTCATGGTTCTCTGAGCGGAGGAAGATAAGGGACAGCATGGAGCAAGCTGTCTTGGACTCAATGGGATCATACAGAAAAGTTAAAGAACAAGGAACTCCCAATGGTGCAATAAGCCAGGCAGAACTGCTGAGTGGCTCTCAGCTCCCTGGTGCTTTGTCTGGGTCCTCCACCACGTTTAAGAAAACCCAAGAGCAGATTCATCTACTGAAAAGCACATTTGCAAGGACCCAGTGGCCATCGCCCCAGGAGTATGACCAGTTAGCATCTCAGACTGGGCTCACAAGAACTGAAATAGTTCGCTGGTTCAAGGAAAACCGGTCTTCGCTAAGAACAGGGTCGCTTAAATGGATTGACCAGTACCAGCAGCAGTACGCTGTTGATGGTCATAATGAGCAAAGCCAGAAAAAGGGATCAAAACACATCGAGAGTCCAAAGAATGGTAACGAGGTGTCTCGGCAGCATTACCAGGAGCATAAAAAACTGAACGAAGAGAATGGGGGGAAACTAGTGGTGAGAGCAAAAAGAGACTGCGAGCCACTGAAAGACTCTTTGTTGGGGAATCAAGCAGAGGGTATGGACAGGTTGGAGTGCAACAGCCACGACGGCCAGGGCAGTGAGGAGAATGAGGAGCCGGCAGAGGACAGCTGGGTGGAGGTGACAGTAGGCGAGGATGATGCTGCATCGGACTGTACAGACAGTTGGAGCCATACGGCACCCGAAGGCCAGGCAGAGCTGGTGGACTTTGACTCTGAGAGTATATCTGGAGACAATTCCCACGTATAGACAGGTAATATGATGGTGCCCTGTTTCTCTGAGCCTGCCTCTGTCTGGGTGTGCTTCCAGCATCCTGTAGCACCTCTTCAGTAAAAATCTCTGGAGCCTATCCCTGCTGGATCCTTGTGCCTGCTTGGATGTCTGAACAAAAGGGACACCCATCCTGCTTGTAAATTAAAGCAACTGCATGGTGGGGGAGGGTTAGTGCCATTTGCCTTGTTTCTTGTCTCCTGGTGGTGTCCTGGATGAGGGTGTGTTTTAATTGTTATTCTTTTTTTTTTTTTCCAATAAGTGATTAAAACTTAAACTTTCTGACTCTCAATGTAACCTCTGCAGCGCTTGATGTAAAACATATCAGCTGAGCCATGCAGAGAAATAGTAACACTAGTTGCTAATATCCCCCTTGCTAACAGGTCATTGTGCTCTCGTGAATAGAGACTGTGCCTGGTTTTGCACCTTGGGTCCTTCCTTTGCAGCGTCCTGCCCTGCTCAGAGTAAAAGGTCACTGGGGGAAGGGCCCAGGACAGAGATGCTTCTTTATACAACAGCAGGCAAAAAAAAAAAATTTGAAAAAGTGTTGTGGGGACTGAAGTGGCTCATGCAAATGTGCTGGCTTCCTCTTGCAGGTGAGAACTATCTCCAACCTCGCTTTGTTCCGCTTGCTCACGCTAGAGGCTTAGGAAATGCCCCAGACTAAGCTGTGTGGGTGTTTTAGCAGCTCTTCTTCACAAGATCTTGAATTTAAAAGCAAGCTGCAGGGCCTTTCTTTCAGGGGGTTTTATACAATCATTCACAGTTTGAAAGGGTGTGTTATTTGAAGACCCGAAGCCTGTTTCTGGTCACAGTTGCACAGGTATAAATCTGGAGCAAGCACTGTCAGCATTTCTTGACTTGGCTGTTGAATTGAGTTTGCTGGAGCCTGTAACATTTTGTGCTCAGGATAACCGAGTCTGTCTCTCCCAAACTGCAGTCTCCTTAAGCTAGAATTTATCCCGCAGAAAGCTTAGCACCCTGCATTAACAACTGCAGTGAGAGAGAGAACACCTATTTTGGAAAGAGTTAGTATTTTTCTGATGTCTAACAAGCATAATATATTCCAGCATTTCTTTAAATATATATACAAAAATAAATAAAAGGAAATACAAAAACCAGGTCCCTCCACACTTGCACTGAAGACTCCTGCTACGGCAGCTGGCAGTACTTGAACTGAACTGCTGTATGTTGTGCAGAGGTGCAGTTTTTCTTCACAAGTCCTGCTGGCTATCCTAGAGTCCTCCACCTCCTTGTGCAATACTTGGTCAAAGTCTGAAGGGACATTTTCTTGGAGTTGAAAAGAGAAACTCTGCAGTGGTTTTATTTTGAACTGCTAACTGTGGCAGCTGACTTTGAGAAATGTTATCACAGCATCTGTATCGTAAAGTATGTTAAAGCTCCAGACTGCGATGGCAAGGCACTGCCCTGCATTGTGCTTGCAGAAGTTGACAGTGAGGGATGTGAGGAGCAGGTTGTGTTACCTGGGTGGCAAAGGCAGAGATTAAAGGAGGAAGGACATGCAAAATCAGCCGGAGGCACACTGGGGTGCCACCGTTTTGCAGCTACATAAGAAAGCAGAGCCAGGATCTGATCTGACGTGAGATGAATAAATGCTTTGTGGGATTGGAGGGTTTTGTGGAGTTGTTATTCCAGATCATTTCCACCTTCTAGCTATCAATGTTCATACTGAAGACAGGGAGCAGACCAGGGGCTGGGAAGGGGAATGGAGAGGAGTGCAGGAGAGGGAGGTTGGCCTGAAACCACTGTTCCTTACAAACTCTTGTACTATGAAACAAATGTCTGCAGCAGCCGTCTTCCAGCAGCATAGGTTTGGTGCTAGCGTTTTTGTGTGCGAACAGCGTAGGGTACGTTGGGGTGTACCTCCTGCCTTCGTGCCCTGGGCCAGGTCCTGGCTGTAAAGCTCCAGGGCTGTGGAGGTACTCGAGTGTTATCAGAGAGGAATTTTAGTAAGAACTTTGATCTCAGTTAAACTTTCGCTGGGTTATCCTTTTGATGAGGAGCTTTCCAGTGGCTGGTTATAAAATACACCTACTGAGAAGAGATGCACTGGAGCAGTGTTTCTGCTGCAGTAAGATCAGAGAACCATTTTGTCCTCTGCTCTTTGCCCGTTTCTCAGCATGCTGGCCTGGGGACTTGATAAAAGCCCAAAGTCTTTTTCTCTTTCATTTTCCTTTGTTCTCCCTGTAAGTCTCAGCCCAGAAACACAAGTGCCTGCTCTCCAGTGCTTGCATGGAGGCATTGTCACAGGCGTTCTGACACTAAAGCTGGAAGCTTCACCCCTCACTGATGAGACCTGTGGAAAAATCCCAGCTGCTGGCTCCTTTTTGCTTCAGGATAAGCTTTCACTCTTACCTTTGTGTAAGCCTCTCTCTAATACTTTCTTAGCTAAATCTGTGGTGTTAAATTACCAAGGCATTATCTTATGTGTTACCCAGGGTATAACTTAAAGACTGCCTAAGACCTGACAGAGAGCTTGCTTCTGCCTGTTGTCGTCTAAAAGTCTGATTTTTTTCCTAACATCATACTCCTCAGTACCTTAGAGGGGTCGTGTCACTGCCTTGGCTGCACGTAAGAGGTGGACTGAAGAGCTGACACGGGACTTCTCCTTCTCTTGGCTTCCACTGCTGAACCCTACATGGGGCAGGAACATGCTCCTTTGATATTCAAGCTGTTGCTATTTTCTCAGCTCCATGTACACAGTTTAAAATGAACATTTCTCGGTGATCAATATGCATACTCCTGTTGTTGGCTTAATTTGTGTGTGGCTTTTGTAAAACTTGAGCTCTTCCAGACCATCTCAGTCACTCTCTGCTCCGCTGTGTAGTTTTGAGGAGTTTCTGAAACTATTAGGGAGTATTTGTGTTACAGCCTAGCCAGACCTTATGCCTTTGAAAATTGAGGTTTTCAAAACTAATCCATGTTTGGCAGATTCCGCTGCTGCTGCAGCTAGTGGGAGTTTCACAGGCGCCTGGCCACGACGAGAGCAGGCTTCACAGAAATACCATCCCTGGACTAAGAAAAGACTCTGTTACTCTGGTTGTTATCTGAAATTTTTGGCAAAATTGGATTTATTACCCAGAGCAGGTCAGGTTTCCTGAACAGTGAGTCTGGGAGACCTGTCCCCTGTAGGGTACCAGGCCCTTCAGGATGTTGAGTAGCTGCTGTGGGGTGTGCTGAAGCCATCACTCACAGTGCTCCAGATGTTGCGTAATGAAGCCTCTTGTAACGAGGTCCCAGTGCTCTGTCAAGAGAGCGCTTTAGCTCCCTTTCCATCAGGAGAGGGATTCCTGCCTTCCAACAGCAGTGTGCAAAATTAGGTCTGTTGTCCCCATTTGCGCAAGCCTGACAAACAGAAACTGGTCCTAAATGAAATACAGCAAATTGCAGCTCAGACATGCGAGCGGGACCAGAGCGTGCCAGAGTGGTTGGCAGCTACTGCTGGCTTTCTTCACAGCGTTGTCTCCCCGTGGGGTTTTCCCAAGATCAGTATTTCCTCAGCCCAGAGCTTTTGGGTTTTTTTGCTCAGAAACATACTTTTTTTTTTTCTCCCACCACCACCTTCTCCACTGTAAACTTTCTTTTTTAGAGTTGTTTCTTGACCTCTGTTTTAAACCCAAACCCTGCAAGATACAGGCACCGAAGTCCATGGTTCTTGGTGGGAGCAAGGTAGGTGGGCACCCCAGAAGATGCGTGCCCTGGCTCTTGACTGCTGTGGCCACGGCTGTGTAGAGATGTGCCAAAAGAAAACCATGTCTGGGAGTTACACACCAGAAAAAAAAAGTCTGAAGGAAGTTATTACCCCTTGCTTGTGCTGTATGCATCGTACTGGGCGTCAGGGCGGGTCTGGGTCCTCTTGGTAACTCCGACCCCTTTTGTGACACTGTGGGAGCTGAGATCACTCGGTTGCTGGTGGCCCAGTGCATTCCTCGAATGTGTCCAAAACTGGTAAAAGTGATGAGCGCTGAGGTTTCCCTCCCTTTCTGTCCAAGTTCTCATTTTTCTTATGGTTTGGGATTTCATCCCTAAAGCTAGCTATAGTGTCCATTACCGGTGTTGGGCTCCAAGGCACCATCGTGAAGTCAGTGTGTGATCGAGCAGTGGTTTTTGCAGAGCTGGGTCATCCTAAAGCATTTCAGGGAGTGAGGCGGAAGGTTGGAGGACTTACCATTTCCCCCAAAAGCAGTGAGGTGTGTCAGAGACCCAAGCTGTAACGCCATGAACGTCTTCAGAGGGGGAAGCAAAACCCAGTGCAGCAATTAAAATTTTCCAGTGAGTTAGGAGGAGCAGGGGGCTCTGAGGAAAAGTCACAAGGACGGGGGGGACTTTGGCCCTTGGTGTTGGTATAGGCCCATGTGTATTTACTGGGCTCGACTGCCTTGCTTTCTGCGTTGCGGATGCCAGGCAAAGCTCATCGCTTTTGCGGGAAATAGCAGGCCTGGTAGCATGATTCATAAAAGGTGTGAAATAACGGGTTGAGCTCGGGTCTTGGTAAGCCCTGCTGCGGGGAGGGTGGTGGAGGAAAGCTGCCTCGTGCTGCCGTGTGCAGCTCCGGCCCGAGTGGGTGCGTGTACTTCTTGCACGGTCACACCTCAGTGGGGAAAAACGTGCTGAACATCATCCTTCTTGTAGAGCCCGTGCTCTGTGCTGGGAACTGGGGATATGTGTAGGCGGGTGAGCATTTGAAAGTTGGGGGATTTTTTGGGGTTATTTTTTAATCTCTGGTCCATGGTGCAGTGTTTATGTAGGTGCAGCCATCGTGGTGGAGCCAGGGAGCTGCTCTGCAGAGCACAGGCACATGCAATTTTTTCCATTGTCTTGCAGTTTCTGTAATTATTTTCTAAAATCACACCCCAAAAAAAAAAGTATTTAATGAGAGGATTTGTGGAGGAAGACAGACCCTTGGTCTTCTTGCCTTTAGCACCATCTGTCCTGTGGTCACAAAGTAGCTGCCCCAACCCATGTGCACGTCGTCTTGGAGCCAGTGTGAGGATCTGCCTGAAGTGTATGGTAGTGAGTCAAGGCTGGGCTGTATGTCCCTGTTAGAAATTACAGGGGGTTGTTAGCTGGGTGTTGCAAATAACAAAATCTGGCACCGTACCGCAGCGTCGGGCTGCGTTAGGGGGAGGCTTCAGGGTGCGGTTAGTACAAAATACGGCGCTGCTGCTTGTGCAGGGATGTAAACTGGACACTCTGTTAGTTGACAGCTCAAACAGTTGTTCATAGTGCCTTCAAAAATAACGTGCTGCGTTTATAATTCTTGCAGGGGTACTCCTCAGCTGCGCTGTCCTGACATTGAAGGGGAAATGCTGTCTGGAAATAGAAGAAAACTCTATTTTCCTGCCTGGGGTGAGGTGGCCTGTTGCGACTCCACGTCTCAAACCACGCTTGTGGAGGCACAGCGAGAGATACTCTTGTGGAGCATCGTCGTGGGATCGTTTGTAGTGCCAAAGTCCTACTACTGCATTAAAAAAAGAGAAGAAAGAAAGAAAAGAAAAAAGGGTCCTTGTACATAGGTTTCTCCTCAGCTTCTGTCCCACCCACTTACCTGCCCAGCCTCTTCCTCTACTGGAACAGATTTGTACAACGTGGAAATTTTGTTAACTTTTTAATCGGTGCAGGTTATTCTTGCACATAATGCCATTGCAGAATCTGGGGGTTGGGTTGGGGGAGGGCAGCGTTTTCTGTGGGGGAGGGAGAGGAGATTTTTTTTTTTCCCCTGAAGCGTTTTCAGAGAGTTGCGATCTTCTGGAGTCGTCTTGGTGCGGATCGACATCTGAGCCCGGATCCCCATCCCCGTTTACATTTCAGGCCACTTAAATGCGTTAGGGGGCTGGGGAGGGTGGTTCTGGAGTGGTTGGGGTTTGGGTTTTTTCTTGTTGTTTTGACTTTTGTTTTATGGCCACCTGCTACTGGTTGAAGTATTTAAATCTCTGCTTTTCCGTGCTCCTATGAGGCGAGTCTTCTCCGCTCCTGTACTTCACTTTTCACAAGGCAGCCCCAGCCGTGGGTCTCTGAACATTTGGCTAGAATGGCGCCTTTTGTTGGATTCTTTTTTTTTTTTTNTTTTTTTTTTTTTTTTTTTTTTTTTTTTTAGCACTTTTTGTCTAAACATGCAGTACAACCCCCAGAGGGGTTGGAGCGAGGAAATTAAGATGCTTCATTATCCAAACTTGTTTGTGTTTCTTCAGCTGGTACGATGGACACCATAACCAACAGTCTGCCTTCCAGCTTTAGTGTTGTAGCGCACAACGGAAATTTCTGATTAATCCTTGCCACTAAATTTTTAGTTTGATCTTAGGTTCCCGAGTGCACTTTTTTCAAATACTTCTTATTTGGATTTGTGGGGGAGTGTCTGTCCGTGCACGTGTGAGGAGGAGGAGGGAGAGCAGGAGTGTGGGTGCGCAGGCGAGTGGGCGCGAGAGCCGTCCAGTGCGTTTCTCTGGCCAGCTGGGTTCAGAAAACTTACCCACCCTTCCGTACGCTGCACAACTACGATGCGAGGGAGTTTGAATAAATCCAACTTTTCTAACTTGTTGCTCATTTGTTGTAACTCAATAAAACAAAGGCTAAACATTTTGGTAACCTTTTTCTAGTCTCGTTTATTTATTTTAGTCCATTTAAAACCCAAACCCAGCTCTCCCTGGTGCACAAGAGCTCGGTGTCTTTAAAGCCGCAGTTAGGGTTTTAATTGGTTTTGCAGTAATCAGCTTGGCAGACACTAACTAGATTAGGGTGAAGTGGGTGAACTACCAGTGTTTATTGTGGTTGCAATCACAACCTGAATGAATGAGTGAATGAAGGGGAGAGAGGAGACTGCCCATGACTCACCCATACAGAGTTATTTTTATTAATCATCAGCACACCGTTTAAGTGTCGAGGGAGGTTTGCAGTGGGCGGTAGCAAGCACTCCGTGGCTTTCCTTACAGTAAAGGTGTCTGGTTGGTACCAAAGAGAAGTAACTGGCTGGGGCAGTGCTTGTGCTCACCAGGTTTACGTGCCAGAGGTGGGGAAGTAACCTCGGCTCCTCTGGCCTGAGTACGCACGCGAGTTCTGCAGCCGAGCACGGCCCGGCTCGTCGCACTCAGCACGGAGGCGGGTGCCTGTGCAGTCCCATCCGTACCCCCTGCCGCGGGTTGTCGGATGGATGGAAGCGTCAGGTGGCCAAAAAAGAAAATGCCTCTGAGGACGTTCCTCCAGGACTCCAAAGTTGTAACTGAACCTAATTGCTGCTTCTGTCTGCTTTGCTTACCTGAAAGGATGCTAATATTTTAATTGCCCTCGTGTGCAGTTTTTAACAGCCGCTTGGCAGCTTAATATTGCAGTTTGCGTCTCTCCGGTCTGATGTGCACGTACGTCTGTGTGTCTGGAGCGCTGACCTACTTTGCTTAACCAGCAGCGCTCCCGGGGAGCTCGGCGGGAGGTTGAGGAAGAACAAGACCCACCTGGGTTTTCTGTATTTGTTCAGCCCCAGACACGGCAGGATTGGGGCCCAGGACTGGGGCTCTTTAAGATCTCTGCGATTCAAATAGAACAATAGCAGCGTCCCTGGAGTCTGTCATCGCACAGAGAACAGAGCTGAAGCTCTCCCGCAGCAAACAAACGGGCTTGCAAAAGGCTGGCACGGCCTTGGCTGGCGCCGGCACAGCAGCGGCACCGTAGGTTTGTGCCGGCAGGTTGTGGTGCGATACCCGTCCCCCAGGCGCCAGGTTTCCTTGGGAAAAGCCGATCCCGTGGCCCCTTTTTGGTGTTTTAACCTCAAAGCAACCCAGGTCCCCACAAAGATCGCTTCAGTGCGGCTGCCGAACGGGTTCCCAGACTGGGCATTGCAAGCAGACTTTGTTTTTAATTAATACCGACGCAGCAGCTGCATTTCTAGGAGAGTCCAAGCGGCGAGGCACAATCGGGACATTGTTTGTACGTGGCGGCCATTAGGGACGGCCTTGGCCGTGGGGTTGCGTCGCACACGGATGCAAACAGGCGGCTGACACCGCGTCTCCTCACACGCAGCCCTGCCTGCCCGCTGCAGGAGCCTGGCGGTGGCACCGCGGTAGTGGCTCAGCACAGGCTTTCCTGGGCAGGGTCCCCCAGGACCAGCAGTGCCTGGTGCTCAGGTTTTGTTTGACTTCTTTCACAATGCGTTATAGCCCAAGTCTCTTGAGATGGTATAATCAGAGAAAAAATCTGGTTAACACAAAAACACACAAAAAACCCACCACCACCACCCTGATTTTTTTGCGCTCGTGCAACACTTTTTTTTAATGTGGCTTTTGGAAAAAAATCCATCACTCAGAAGCCAGAAATTACTTGAATTAGGTGGCCTCTGCTTTCTTAATTTGGTGTGTTTGTATGCTGACGAGAGGCTGGGTTTTCATTACATACACACATTACTGCTCCTGCCTGGTCCATACGATGCTGGGCAGGGCGCTCCTCCAGACCTGGGTTAAAAGAATCATCCATGTGCAATGAAACCCCACGGCCTTTTCAACCACGTCGCTGCAGCGGCACCATTTCTAACCTCCAGTCTCCGACGCCGACCTTTGGGAATTTCAGTGGTTCTTTGGGAACCACTGAACGTTTCCTTATCATCTTCTTGTAGCCATCAGATACTGTCAGGCAGCAAAAAGACAAAGCCTGAAATCTTATTAGCTAACATGAGAGGGGAGAAAGAATTAATTACGAAAGCATGCAAGACATCGCTGTAGGAAGCCCGTTTGGCATTGTGATAGCAAGGGACGAGCACACCAGGGATGGGAAGGAACTGGTTTTTTAATTATCGTCTCCTGAAGAAAAAGAGAGACCTGAGACCATTTAGATCAGCGAAAGGGAGGACTTATGTACTCGTGTGATCCATAACAAATGGGGAGCAGTTATGAATGAGGCCTGTGGCTCCCATGTTCAGAGTAGAGCAGGAAAAAGAAATGTATTGAGAGCACGAGAATGTGAGATACGCAGCGAAGGAATGACAAACCAGCACAAAACCCGAGCGTTACGCAGTTAAACCATACCCCAGTCAGATTACTGCGGGCTCTAACGAGGATGGAGATAGGAGCTGAGTGACCGGGTAATTGTCAGACCTAATCACGCAGCACCCATCTTGAGCAGCCAGCAGCACCAGGGTTTTCCATTGCCTGCTTATTCCCATCACACCTGATCCTCCAAAATGGTAGTTCTAATTATATTACAGTTCTCATAATTTAAGTGTCCTGTGAGAACCACACATCTATGGGATGTCTGTGAAGCTTCTTCGGTGCACAAGTTCATCCTCTCCTTCCTGCTTTTTCACTCTCTTAAAAGTGTAGCTCATCCCACGTAAATCCCATGTAGATTTTTTTAGCACGCAGTAATCTTATGCTAAAAAAAAAATAAATCATTGTTTTTGCAACACAGCTATGAGATAGCTGAAGGAGTAATAGCATTAACCCGAGTTCATGGACAGAGAAACTGGGAGATGGAAGGAGTTATTCGCAAGGCTGCAGAATAAATGTGCTAAAGGCAAGAGCTGGAGTTCAGCTCGGCCTTGTCTTGACTTCCCAGTGAGGAAGCTTAATTTTATATTTGTATCAAATCATTGCCATTTCTCCCGCGTTTCTTACTCTTGCACCCAAAGCCTTTCCCTTTCCAAGGGACAAATACACAGGGGCAGAAAGGAGCAGACTGGGGCTCCTCAGGGACCCACGCCCCCGTGACCCCACCAGGCCATCCCTCTTCCCCAGCACAGCTCTCTGGACAAAGCCTTCATCTCCCTGCCTTAATTCCCTCTGCCCGTCCCCTTCCACCTCTAAGTCTCTCCCTAAACCTCTTCCCTGTCTCCCCTTTCCAGCCACCCTCATTTCAGGGGGGCCCTACGGAAGGTGCTGGGTGCTCCCCCCAGCCCGGCCGACATTCCTGGCCACCGCTGCCGCTGCTCTTTTCCTCCCACAGAGGGGAAATTTCTCCTCCCTGTAAAGCAGGAGCTCACACCGTGCCCCAGGACGCTTTCTAACACATCAGCACGCGTGTGTGATCAAATCCCGCTCGGTAGGAAGAGCATCGCTATCTCCTCAGCTTGAGAGCGAGGGAGCCGCTCGGCGCCCTTGGCCTCCCCAATCTGCTCGTGCCGCGTCACGGATGCCAAAAGGTGTCTTGCCACACAGCAGCATTTAACGTACAGCTGTACCTAAATGTTCAAATTTGACATATTTGGGGGTTTTGCCATCCCGTAACGCCAGCCGTCCCTCTCACCTCAGCGCTGGGGCCGCCAGCTAACGCTGACGTTCTCCAGCGAGGTGGAAACACGTGGCTTTGCCTCCTGCCTCCGTGTGCTCCCAAGACACGTGTTAAACAGCGGCATCACGTCTTATCACCCGACTGTTAAACCTCTTCATAAAGGGATCCTCCCCAGCGCCCGCGCAACGGAGCCGGGTTTTCACACAAATTCAGGACTATTTGGGTGCTCTCTGCCTGCCACGCTGCTCCGGGTTCTCCCAAGGTGCTTCTGAACATCTACCTTCACCTGGGTTGGTTGATCCCTCACCTGAAGGGCCATGTTCCCCCCAAAACTGGCTCCAGGTGGGGGGATGATGCTGAGCAGNGGAATTTAAATCAGCACTAAATTTGATTGATTAATGTAGTTATTAATTGCTTCTTGTGACACATTGGGAAACAGCAATAGGCACTGTGCATGTTAAAAGTGAGGGACACATCTGGAGCAGCTGTGACAGAAATGGGATGCCAGTGGTTTTGGCACTATTGGCCTTAGTCTACGGAGGGAGAGCAGTACCCCAGGCTGGGAAGCACGGCTCCAGATCTGTTCCCCAGCCACCACCAGTCCTCAAGCAGAGCTGAGCAAACAGCAGACAGAGAGCACCCAGGTCGGGGTGGGGGCTGAGGGTTTGACCCGCTCTCCCTGATGCCGACAGAGCCCAGACGAAGAGCCCGGAGCACAAACCGAGCCCTGTGCCCATGGCTGAAGTGCAGCAACCTCTAAGGCTCCTTATTAGGGATTTAAACAAAAGGAATTTTAATCTTCTTTCCCCCTCCCCCTTTTGATGCCAGTGTTTGAATGTGGGGGGATGGAAATTTTAACACGAAGCCACACGCTGAAGGTCATGGAAAGGCAAAGCAGACATTGTCTTCAGTAATATTAAAAGGAAGGCCAACCCTGCTGTGTCAGAGCAAAAAAATGAATACTTCTTTTGATTGGAAAGAAAGTTTCTCCATGCCCGGCTGCGGTGCAGCATTGCACAACGGAGACTGCTGCGGCTGGGAGCAAGGAGAATTAATTACTTTGCTTTTTGAAGCATGGGCTGCTCTCCTCTGCTGTGCCAGCTTCAAGAACGATAAGCCCTTATCCAAGGAGCACGGTTTTGTCCTCCGGCGCAGGAGTTTCACCCGTCTAAATCACAGGAGGCCAACAAGGTTTTTTTTTAGGTTTTCTTCATACTTGGCCTACACTTGAACCTGGGCAGCACCGCACTCTTTTTGGACCCACAAACACCCATTTTAGGGCTTCTGAGGGAAGGGCACCGGCCCGAGCGTCAGTGTTGGCCACCAAGTGCCATGGTGTAATTGCGTTAAGCGCCATCCCAGAGTGCCGACTACCGTCGCCACGGCACATTACAGCCCCGTGGCACAGGCAGGGCTTTGCCAAACACCAGTTTATCCCCAAACCGCCTCCTCTCAGGGGATTTCACTTTCAAGGGCATTTCAGCATCTAAACAAGGATGAAGGACGCCTCTCTGAGAGAGCAGGCGGTGGGGTGGTGGCACTGAAGGATGTCTTCAGTGCTTTGTCCTCAGCTGGGCAGCAGCAAGTCATGCCGCAGAACGGGCTTATTGAGGGTGTGTTCGGCCTTTCAGGGGTTGGATTGTTTTCTCGAGCCTCTTACACACCCTTCATTCACTTTGAAGGAGGTGGGAGTTTTTTATACCAGTGACTTGGGAACTGAAGTCACACAGGTTGCTGAAGCTTTCCTCCTCTGCTCACTAATGACTTCCAGGAGGCCCTTGGCAGGACAGAAATGGGTTTGCTCAGTAAAAACACCGCACTGGTACAGAATAGCTGCAGCTGCTGCCGCAATGACCTTCAACAAGCAAAAAAAAACCCAGCAAAACAAAAAAATAAAAGCCCACATGGTGCTTAAATTTTGACGGTAGTAGTGACACCCCTTCTGAAAAAGAGCAATTCCCACCTCTCCCAGAGCCTCTGTTCGTGGCCATCTGCAGCCTCAGTGTGCCAGAGTCGTAGCTCCTAGCTCTCCTCCCAATCCCAACTTCTTGGCAAAAGCTGCTGATTCACCTAAACAGTTGCAAAAGAACCAAAGGACACAGGCACGGTGCAGTTTCTACGTTAACAGCTCCTGCTGGCATGCTGTCAACGGACCTTCAGCAATACTCAGCGAGCCTCGTCCCAGTTCTCTGCCGGTAGAGCCAAAACCAAGGTCTCCTCAGCATCCTGTATATCGAAGTTCTTAATTCATTGTCACAGCATTAAGGTTTTTTTTTTTAATGTTACAAGCGTAAGATTAAATGTAAGAGCTACCCACAGCTTATCAGGCTTTCACCATCCATGTCATGATGTGAGCTCCAACTGCCCTACTTCCCCTGCCTCACGTAACCAGTCTTAATTTGCTTCTCCTGAACCACAGCCACCAGTACCTCAGGCGGCCAAGAAAAACTCACAGACAAGAAAGATCAGCACTTCTTCGGAGTGATGCTCCTCCTGAACTACGGTGTGCAGACAGCAATCTCTTCATTGACACACTTGTCCAACACTAGACAAATGCTTCAAACACGACCCAGACTACCAGCTTCTTAAAACCATCCCTATTCCGGCTGCAAGACAAATTTACAGGGTGGGAGGGAGGGAGGAAAATTATGCCCACATCTTATCTGCTGCAGCTGCTATTCAGAAAGAGGACGTGCACATCCAGGCACCAATATACTTCTTTCTTCCAGCCTTCTCCCCTCCCACCCGCGTTCACCAGCTCCGTACCAGGGTTGCAGCACCAGTCAGCAGCCGTTTTCTGGCGAGCGCCCGGCAAAGCTGAAGCCTGACACACAGTGGCATAGTCAGAAATAAATGCAAGCTCACAGAATTCCCCTCATTCGGGCAACACACGGTTTGCCGTGTCTCCCTGCCCAGCAAGGAGCATCTACCTTCAGTGCTTACTTTAACGCGGCGTGCCATTTCAGGGTACTCTTCTGAAAGGGGAAGAGACCAGAGCATTACAGACCAGGCAGCGAGTGAATTGGGAGTGCTGGCCTCACTGAAGTCACCTTGGTCAGAAAACCAGCAGCGACACAGCGAGGTACGATCGTATCCAGCGTGGGTGATCCTGGCAGTGGCAACAGCACGGAGTTAAGAGACCAGCAAACATAGAGATGCCATTGCGGTCCTGCCCCCCACCGCCCTGTCCTGCTGCTCCAGGCCCTGCCACAGCTCTTCCTCCACAGCCCGGCCCCTCGCGTTCCCCTGGAGCCCCCACGGAGAGGGAGCAGGAACAGACCCATCTCCATGCGTGAAAAACCCGTGTGAGTGGGGCTGAATTCCCTCTGGCCTCCCAGCTGTGGGGGCAACAAGACTAAGCTGCTCTTGGACAGCCTTCCCGGGGCCGGGGTGCTGCCTTCACGGTCACAGAGGTGCCGTCGCCTTCCTGCTCCTCTCCCCCCCAGGTTCCTTCTGCTCTGCCCCCCCTTCAGCGCCATGCCCACACACCCTCTTCAGGGTGGGTTGTGGTGGGTTTTTTCCTTTGAACAATGCAGCCGGGGGTCACGATAAATCACAGAGTTTCCCATACTCCATTTCCCTGCTCATTGTCCCATGCCACTTGTTGAGAACCTTATCTTTATTAGCTGGCCTTATCAGGAGCTGATTACACATTAACAGAAACCTCCTTACTCAGCAGGATGTCCCCAGGATTGCTTTGCTTTCAGCTTCAGAGAGCAGCTCTGCGGAGCGAGCCACGCCACCGAGCCAGCCTGGAAGTTACCGATCTCATTCAAGATGCAGGAGGGGACACGGAAAGCTGTAGGATGCCTTTGAGGAACTGGCAGGGGCAGATTTAGAGGACAAAGCGTTTCTATAGGGGAGCAAACGCATCAGCTAACGCCTGTATTGGCATTAACTTACACAGCAATTGGTCCCAGTGAGCTGCACTCTAACAGCGGCTACAGAGCCGCCTGAGATCCTGCACCACAGGGACTGCAGCCGGCCGAACGTCCCCCCTGCCCACCCAGCTACTCAACCAAAAACTACAGCTGTAGGGCCTGTTGTTATCTGCCTGCTTTCAAGAAATTAGACGGATACAGTTCCTGGAGATTTACTAGACCTTCAAGTGCAATATCACCGCACCATGTACACCTCTGACAGAGGGTTTTTCTCCTTCAATGCCACTATCACCTTGCCCAGGAAGGTTAAATGGCATCAATTTGTATCAATTGCTCTTGCTTTTTCTTCTTTTCTTAAAAAATACGTGAGAAGAATTCATTATTTGCAGAGGACAGAGCAATGGGAGCCAGAGAGGGGAAAACCACATTGTTAGAGATGGGAGAAGCTGTTTCTTAACAGGTGGCTCTGTGAACCCCTGAACCCCACCTCTTGTGAAGGCAACTGACCCTCCAAGGACTCCACAGCCTGGCGAGACCTCCCAGTGCCACAGTCCAGGTGAGAAGCAAGCAGAGCTCACCGTTTGGATAATGACAGCTTCCCCTCTGCTTGGGAAGAGTGCTACATCTGCACTGACACCATCGCCATGGCCCTTCACGCTCCCCTCTGCTTCCAAAACACCCTACGCACGTCTTCATGGGTGGCTCCGAGGAACAGAAACAAGGAGGTTTAGAGAATTCGTAAGACACTCCGATAACACAGCTAGAAAAAAGAAAAGGTAAGACTGAAAGCACAAAAGCTCTTCTCAAATAGCAGCAGCAGGCTCCAAAAGACATATGGCATTTGAGGACAATTACTCTGAGTTTAACTAGTCACATTCATCAGACTATCTGAGAGAGCAAGTAGCTGGTATCTGGAAAACAGAGATGGATGTAAGGAAGGGAAGAGGCATTAAACTGGTTATCACTTACGGGGGAGAAAAAAAGATTGGTAATTTACTGCCTGCATGACAGCTAAGAGAGGAGGCAAGAAAAAGATTATAAATTGCTATAAAACCAATATTGCTACTGGGCACAGGGTTTGAAGGATCAAGACTCAACTTCTGAAAATGGTTTGGAGCTGCTCTTTATATACGACGGCTGTCACGGCAGGCACTGGGTTCAGAGTCCCCATTACAGCCTGCTCAGGCCCTCCCACGTGATGAGGGTTTCATTTTTGCCGGTGCATCTGATGATTCCCGTAGGTGTCTGCAGAACACAGGCAGCGGGTGCAGGTACAACGCAGCAGAGCTGAGAATATCCCTCTTCTTCCTCCTGTGCTACTGTGAAACATTAAATTTGGACCTAATTCTTTGAGTGCAGCTTCAGATCAAAGAGAGGGAAGGGAGATTTAAATGAAATAGTACTGCTCTAACCAAAACATACAGGGAAACTCAAAATTGGATTGTAACTACCGCAATGGGAGCGGCAGAGACGCTGGGAGGCTTTCACCAGGAATGCAGAAACTCTCCACCCAGAGGTTCTTAAACCTCTCCAGGTAGTCCCTGCTCACAGAGCGAAGGAGACAGACGTCTGCTGACAATGATCCCAGTTAGGCCTTTTTCCAACATGCAAGTCCTGTCTCAGGCAACAGTCACACATCAATTTTTTTTACTTACTGTAGTACAAAGTCGCCACCACCACACTCCTGGAAACAAAGGCTGCAGAAGTCTTTTGCCCCTATCAAAACAGGTAGGCTCTGGTTTCAGCTTTTAAGGGTTGATTTGAGCTCTAAAAGCAAACAGAGAACCCACTGTATAGGATCACAGAATCTTTAAGGGTGGAAGAGACCTCTAGGATCATCAAGTCCAACCGGCAGCCCAACACCACCATGTCTGCTACACAAACCGAACTGAAAAGTCATTTTAGAAAAGAAAACCTGAAGCATTTCATCCTCATCAGTATCATCCAAACGGAATATTCTCACGCTGCAAAAACCCCCGCTAGGCACACAATTTCTTTCCAATACCATTCCAGTGAAACCTGCACAGGCTACAAGCACACGGGAGTCTGCTTTCCAGCTAGGAACCTTCTCTCTGCACACACCGAGGTTTTGCCCCTTTAGTTTCACATTAGAGGTTACCTTCCCCTCCACAGCCCTCAGGAACAGCAGTTTACATCCCAAGAGACTTCCCCGAAACTCCCTGGGAAAGGCTGCACCCGAGAGCCGCCAAACTCGAGCCTCCCCAAAACGATTTGACCACATCTTCATGCTTGTCTGTCCTACTCCCTTCTGGGTTGTGCAACTCCACCAGCTCAACACAGCCAGCTAAGGAAGGTCAAACAGAGAAAGTTGACTGTCAGGTCATGCCTGACACTCCTCTCCTTCCTCTTAACTCAGCTCCCACATTACTTTTGTGTGTGTGTGTGTGTAGGTACGCTGCTCTCCCTGGGGAGCTGCTGCCCCTGGCTACGTGCTCCTTGGATTCCTAAAGCCAAACCAGTCGCTGACACAGGTACAGAGGCGCACACCCATCCCTGTGAACAAGTGAAGGCTGCGCTTAGGTCAGCTACCTGCTGTCCTTTAACCCACAGCCAGTCCAGGTACTAAATACACAAATGTTCCTTTTAAGAAGTAAAGGTAAACATTCAGATGCCAGATGACTGCTTGGGGCAGTTTCGTTTTTAAACGCTGCCTCTGGTTGCCATGATCTTCATCATGGGAGACCTACGGCTGATGGTGAGCAGCCCAGAGAAATTTGGCCTTAAGAGCCGATATGAGCTCTAATGGCATTCTGCAAAGGCTTTGTCCTCTGGAGGGGGAAAATCAAAACAAAAACCCAAACCACCTCAAAGCACCAGAATTAAGGTGCCATCATCACTCTTCCCCCTCCAACAAGATTCTGCAGGGGCCCTGCCAGCATCCCACAGCTCCTTTTATGCAACTTTGGCTCACAAGCGGTGTAATCACTCCTCCTAGATCCTGTTCCAGATGATAAAAGGGTGAGCCACTGCTGCGAACAGAACTTCTTTCATCACCCAAAAAGTGTGCTTGAAAAACATAAGCAGCTGAAGCGTTTTCATCTTTTAAAGCCTAGAAAACAGCATGTCATCACCTTTTAGATGTAAGTACTTCTGCTTAACATGCACATACCACATATTTAACTTAATTAATAAAACCATGACAATAGACAATTCTAAATTTCAGGTCACACCATCATCCGTGGAAAAATAAGAATCTCGGGACGCACAGAACAAGAGAAGCCATTTACTACTGCAGGCAATGGCAATGCTAAGAACATCTTCACCAAAATTCGTGCTCTGCCATACTACAGCAAGTACAAATCGATCCATCATCCTAAGCCTAGCACAGCGCAAGGGAGAGATTCAATCATCTTCATTGTATGGGTGCAGAACAGGATCACAAAGCCATTAGGTGGCGTGTAGTATCAGAACCTGCAGACTGTAAATTAGCGTTGTCTGTCTCCAGCTCACCACCTTAACGATAAGGCAAAGCAGTCCTCCCCCCTGACGAGGTATGCAGCAACATATAAACACAGAAAGAATCTTATGTGGCCTTGCAAACAACATGCTGTTCTGAAAATTAAAGCCTCTCAGCTTTCCTAATGCAACAATTAGATGACAGAACAAAGCAACAGGTCCGGTTTCTCATTAAGTCGCTGGCAGCACCACATTACCGAGTCGCACTGAGAGAGGAGCTGTTGCCAAGACAAAGCGATAGGAATGAAAGATGAAGCATCTCAGAAGCAGTTGATATATTCCCGGCTGTTCTGCTGACAGTTCATGCAGTGGAGCAAAATCAAAAGGCACACACTTGTCACACGGTCCTGCCCGGTGCATTTTGTACGGAGCAAGACTTTCCAGTTCAAGGAGCACAAGTTCACACGGTGCCTTATGTACCAAGTCCACGATCTTCTTTGGTCCCTCTATGGTAACAAATAGGAACAGTGCAGTCAGATGAACAATGAGGACCAGATGTCATTCAGAGGATGCTCAGTGTCTCTCTAAATCAGTTAAGAGCCACAAAAGGAATTCTGACAGCTGTGCACATCTGGCTGGACAGAGAGAGGGTATTGCAGAATACCAAGCTTATCCACGAGAAAAGTAAGTGATCTCTATCAATCCCACAAAGTTTGAGGGTGAGTAGAAGGACACTTCCTCTTAGAGGACAATAAAGAATGAATTATCAAGTATACAAAAAAAAACCCAGCTGCAAAATGGTAATAGCCCAGGAAGGACACAGACTGTCAACATTCATACAGTGATAAAGAGAGACAAAGAAAGTGCCTTTACGATTTTGCAACTGATGAGAGAAGACTCAACTCCCACCCAAGAGCAGGTCATTTTCTTGAGTACTTTTATCAAAGCAGGAGGTGGTGTCGCAGTGGAACTGTCAAACGTTTCCCAGAGACGTGCAGATCACAAGGCTTGTCTTAAACTGAAATATGATTTAGCAAAACAGAGACAGTAACAGAGATTAAAACTTTAATTTAAAAGTTTGCCAACAAAAATTGATTACAAAAAGGGAAGTTATCTGTACAAAATAAGAAAGGAGGTACTCATTTAACACGAGACTGCCATCGTCAGTGTACACTGCAGGACAGTGCTTCAGGTCAAGTGGCAAGTGAGAAATGAACAAATTAACCTCATAATACGGAATTCTGAAGTGAATTTTCCATAAACCAAAGTAAATTGACTTGAAGCTGCTGAAAAGCCAATGAAGACTTATTGGAAGTCTGTTTTCTTTAATTTAGAGAAGGAGCATGTACTAGAAAGCAAGACCCAGCACAGCACGCTGGTCCGGGACAATGACTTTTGCCATCCTTCCTCCCACCCCAGCCTTCCTTCTGGCCTTCCGTACAAAGATGTTCTGCAACCTCAGTGTGCCGAGGTTTTAGCTGAGTCACAAACTATTGCATCTTCCCCTAACAGTTAGGTCTTGACTCCAAATGAAGACAAATGCTCTGGAGACAGCGACATTACTGTGACTCACAGGAACAGCTGCATCATGACTCCTATAAACGTGATGGTTCTCAGACTTTTCTCAAATTAGCATCAAATAACAGCTATCGATCAAAAACAGGTTAGTATTTCCAACACTACAACCCTCTTCTACCTACCATTTTATACAGAGACAAGAGCATCTTTAAAACTTATCACTGAACAGACAAAAATGGCAGGTGATTTCTGCACTCTAAGTTCCTGTAAAACCCAAGCACACAGTATGACCATTACCAATTTTCTACATTTTTCCACAAGCTGGATCAACAAAATTGAGTTGCGGGGAAGAAATGAATCGTGCATTTTTTTTTCAAGCAAGCCAAGTGAAAACTTCTAATCCGACTGCTTATTTTCCACTCAGTTTCACATCACATGGTATTTACACATTTTTTAAACCTTCAGAACCCCAGTTTAGTGAAGAAACAAAGTAGCAATAAAAATTTTTGGCCCAGATTCACCTCACGTACTCATACCTGAGATACCCAAGCTGAGGCAGAAGAGCCTTCTGTGCCCTCCCCACCCCATAAAGAGACAAATGCTAAAGGGAAATGCAGGCAAAGACTTGAATCTTGTCTTAGTGATGGTGCTTTTCTTCCTCCAACTGTAAAACAAAAAGGGATCAACTATACTCCAACCTAGAAGTCTTGATTATGCTCAGAGTAATTGCACTCCTAGCTGACGTGTTGCTGTTTCTGTGAACCTAAGCCTTACCTTGCTCACTAGCAGCTCCCACCTAGGGGAGTCGGGGACAGCCACCTTTTATGAATACCACAAGACATGCATGAGTCCTCCTTCTGGTTAGGAAAACCGAGATAAGAAAGAAGTTTGCCCAAGTCCATGCGGTGAGCCAGTAACGAGTCAGCATTACAGCTTCCTGGATCTCAGCCACCACGAACCCAGTACGAGGAGAACTACTGTACAGAATCACTCCCTTTGCCATGTCAAAAAGAGTCACCAAAAAAGTACAGATACTAATCAACAGTGTACACAAATTCTCATTTGACAAGAGTCCTGCAGTAAAGCGATCTGTTCTATTGTATCTTGACCCTAGAAAAAGTTTATTTCCAGCTTTGATTCTTTGATGTCTTAAAGCTTTTAAGAGAAAGTTGAAGATTGAGTTAACAAACATAATGCTGCAGTCGGTACCCTTTACATTAACCACAATGATATGTTACATTTGCCAGTTTAAGTAGTATTTGTGCTACACAATTTTGCAATCAAAATTGAAACCTTGAAGCCAAGAATTCATAGATCTTGGGGGAAAAAAAAAACCAAAACCCACAACAAAAACCAAGCCAGACAGTTTAAATAGAGCAAGCCTTGTAACATGCCATGAAGAGTTCAGAGATTTAAATTCTGTGAATATCTTATTGCCATTTGAAATGAAAGCCCTCTTAAGTCTTGCCCATCCCGTGCTGTAGCAGGTAGGACAAATGCTGCATGGCAAGAAAAAAATCCCCCTCAAAACACAGCTTAACAATGGAAATGAAACATCTGCACTTTGCTTTATGAATGCAGCAGAGAGATATCACTTAAATAATGTTTCCAAAAACCCTGGGACTTAAGCACAGCTATGCAAAAAGTCAGCTTCCTAAACTTCGGGGTTAGTTTGATCCACCTGCCTCACTGAATTCTTACCTTACCACGGTCAACAGAGCTTTTAACATACCAGGCGAGACAGAACACCATTAGCTTGTTCCATCAAACCACAGAACAAGATGGCGTAACAGCTGCCTGTTGCGACAGACAATACTGTGTAAAGACGGCTTTTTTTTTATGGCAGAATCAAATTGGACGCTACTGGCTAACCTGGAGCAAGATCTATTTTCCCTTCTGGAGTTTTTAATTTTCTCTTAAACCAGAAAAATTTCTTTCTAATCAGTTAAATTCAACAGTACTACAGAGAGCTCAGTTCTTAAGCATGCTCTGCACCAAGAAGGGTCGGTCCTATGTCCAATTAAAACCAAAGAGTTGCTGTTTTCCACGGGCGGGAGTTCTTCACTGGTCACCTAGCCGGAAACCTTGGCCCCAGTTGTGTCTTCCACCACCCTGCTGATCTTCTGCAGCTCTTCTCATGCTAGCGGGTGGGACACCAAAACCCGACACTCCTCCTCTCCTATTTGGCAGCCAGCGGTACCTAGAACGAGTCAGGAGAGAAAAAGAGAGTTTGATAAGCAGCTGTTACCTTGGGGGTAAATGCCAGACTATTTTTCCATGCATTTCCCTTTAGCTTCTAGAATTTTCAATATAACTGGCTTGTCACAGCAGTACTTCACAGAATTCTTTCTAAATCTAAGCCCTCCGCACATTGAGAAATGGAAATTCCGGGGAACTTCCTTCTCTGGGATATGGTTACATAAAATAATCCAAACACAGGAGAAAAAAACCCCACATGATAAGGGAGTCTCATCGTTGAGAATGAATGCTGTGATACAAATGTCATTCTGCTAATTTGTCTCCCTTTTTTTTCCTGGAGAAAAAATTTTTAAAATCCAAATCACTTCTGAGCATCCCTCTCCCCCATGGTTACAAACTTCCTGTTATTGCAGCATCCAACTATCTCACTGCTCTCCAAGTAAACATTCCTGGACCAAAGAGGACCAAAGAGACAGAAGGAACAGGCCCAACCAACTAGCTTGTCTGAAACCAAAGTTCAAGCAAATCAGAGCTGTAAGACCTTATCATCCAACTTAGGCTACCATCTAAAGAGTGATCTAAAATACAGCTTTTGTGTTCTGCAAATGACTCAATGCAGAGTCATTTCAGCTCTACGACAGTTACACTGAGCTCCTGCAAATCCCTTGCTGAATTTGACCACAAAAATCTGAGGCCCAGACATAAAAACCAGATTCCCTTTCCAAAAGAAAAGTGATCCTGTATAGCAAAAATTGTTCATTATTATATTAAAGATATCTGTCATTCATCACAGCATCTTTCTTTAACAAAACATTACAGTGTTAAGGAAGAATTTATCCCTCTTTTGAGATGTTTGCAGTACTTCGGTTCCTGCTTCTCAAATACAGAGAAAAACTAAATATATATATGAGGAATCAAGAGAATTGCACGTAAACAGCAAGACTGATGACAGTTTCAGAGCTGTCATTATCTTGAAAGACATTTTAAAACAATTTTTTTGCCTTCTAATCTTTATGGAAAATTAGGTTTACCAGGAGGGCTTGCAAACACAGGAGTAGAATATAAAGCTTCCCTACTCATTACAACTTCTACAGAAAGTATAACTGTGATTCATCTTTGCATCTTATGAGTTTATGTTATAAAAAGGGTTAACTGGGTTGTTAACTAAAGTTTGGTAGAGAAAGAGTATTTACAGCCCAAAAGGATGAGGACAAGGGCAACTCAAGCTACAAACTTTGGCTTCCGACTGTAGCATTTCTATGCCAAAACAATGACCAGATGGCAAGAAAAAGCAAAACCAAGACCAATTGCAAAGCAGAACACGTATTCTAGTCCTGACCAAGGCTACAACTGACCCCTATTATTGTTACAGGTTGTTGAACTGGTAACTACTGGAATGATACACGGAAATACAAATAAAAGATCATTTACAGGCGAAAAAATTTTTGATACCATATCATACTTTTTAGGGAGTTCTCTTTACTACAGCTCAACTCACTAGCAGAACTGTGACTCTGACTCTTAATGGGTAAAGGACAAGCCATCCATGGAGGTAACAAAGAACTCTCACATGGGCCATTTACAAGAAACAACATTTTTGATGACTCAGCAGCACAGTGAATATGATAGTCTGAAGCAGGTTGATTCAGCCAGTATTTTACACCTTACAATCCCAGCAAATATATGTCTGATGCACACTACAGGAACTTGGACCAAACAATGAGTTAAAGAAAAAAGCCAGCTTACAGGAACTGAGGTGTGGACAGAAAATTCCTTCCTCCCAAATCCATCGGATATTTAAACATTAAGAAGAAATACAGGTGTCCGACCAGATTTCCTATCAGCTCATTGATGACTCTGTAAGGCAAAAGAAAAAGAATTGTTTCACATGCTGTCTTCTCTGAAAATAAATGACCACCTTCTGCCAGTTAGTACTGTTCACCTGCCACAGGCATTGCCGGGGCCTGAGCCACAGAAAATTTCCCTTCTGTCAGCATTTCGCAGCCACTTCTTTAGAAGGGCCAGCCTTCAGTGCCAGCACACCAACAGGCTGTTCCACCCTCCCTTCCAAGCCTTCTCTACAGTCTGTACTGAAAACGCAATTAAATACTTGTTTACATCAGGGAATTAGACCGTACAGCTATTAGTGTCTAAAATAACAGTCCGTAGAACTTGCTGTTTTCACTGGACAACCTGTCTCCTGCTGTACTGGTTTGTTCCCAGTTTTGCAAAAACGCTGCTGAATGGAAGCCCTTGAGTATTTTCCCTCATGCATAGAAACAGCAGGTATCTAACAGCAAGCAGTTTTCTCAAGTGACGGGTGAGTCAGTAGGAGGCACAGCCAGAAAAGGGAATTTGGTTTTGCTGTACTATCTCCTCCTTTTGTAAATCAACCACATAATTTGTTATTGTCACTAATTGTGTTAGAGCGGCACCACGAGGCCCCGACTAAAGCAGGGCGTTAATGGGAAAGACTGTGCACAGAGGGGATTTCTGCATGATGGAGTTTAGTCAAAGAGACACAAGACAGACCAACGAATTCAGCAAGCGCTAATGTGGCGCTCTGTGGGCTTGTTATTGCCATTTCCCATGTTTCACGAGCTGAAAACACCATCACGTTGGGTGAGATTGCAAGGGAAAGAAGTAACGGCACTATCAGAGTCGAGCTAAATTTGATTCTAAAACCAGTCATGATGGGTGGTCATACAGAATGACATCTTCTGTTACTGGTACATTACTGTTTAAGTATGGAAAAAGCCTAATGCACAGATTTACTAGAAAAAAACCACCAAATTTGTATTACTTTCCCCTTACCTACAATCTCTAGTTATCACATGCACATCTCCTCTTTGCTTTTATCTTAAATGACCACCACATGACACTGAGCGTTATCACTCAGATTATATAGCTTTAAGCCTCTTATTTTATTATTGCTTCTAAATTCAGCAGTAAATTCAAGAGCTGTAAAAGCTTTTATAACTTCAAATTTGCCACATAAGTCAATACGTACGATCCACCAATGATGTAGTTGAAGCCCAGGATAACCCATGGAAGGTAACAGGCCTGAAAAAGAACACAATGGAGACAGAAAAGTTGTAAGTGCAAGTTAGGAACATAAACCTGCTCGACTTCCCACTGCACTAATAAGCATGATTATAATCTCAATGGTTTAAGCGTTCCACAAATCCTGATATATTAAGCAGATTCTACCTAACAAGGTAGGATACTTCAAGCTAAGCAACCACTAACATTTTTAGACAAATCACACTCATTTAAATATTATAACTAGATGCATCTTTTGCACTTTATGTTCCACAGCAAGCTTACATCTGAAAAAAGAAATAATCTGTTTTTGAAAAGGTCTGGAAACAACGATCAAAAGAGTTTTCACTACAAGATCTGGCAACAACAGACGAGGTCGCACAGAAAAGAACAAATTAAAATATCAATATTTTGTCACTGTGGTGTCACTACATTCAGCCTTTACCCAGGTTAATGTTTAACAGCAATTTTTTTCTCTTTTCAGACTGATGAATTTCAGTTGTCTGGACATCTTCTAAGTCAAGTCACACTGAGTGACACCATATGGAAAACCATGAAGAAGTTTGTCTTTGCTGCATCTCAAGGAGTATATAGCTATGGGAAAGAGTGGGACATCTTTAGCAAGGGAAAATATTTTGCCCCTCACCCCCTTCATGTGTATCTTCTGGGCAGAAACCTTTCCAATATCCTGTATGACATACCTTAAATCTTGTTCCAAACCAAAAGGACACGATCATGTCTCTGTTCAGCTGGGCCCACACATAAAGCACTGACATGATGAGTGGAATCATCAGCAACTGCAATGTTAAAACAACAGAAAAAGGCAAAAAATTACCATCACTTTTACAGAAGCCTGAGAAACTTAAACAGGAAGCAGGAACTATAAGCTTTGAATACGGCTTGCAAGCACGATACATCAGCAAAATCTAAGGACTGCCCCAGAATCTTTGCTATCACGTGATGGATCTGTTCAAAAGCTAAACTAAGCAGGGGAACCTACTTGGCTTTTCTTTTTAGCAAGACCATGACAAAGCAAAGGGCTTCAACTTGCACCATGCGAAACATAGCTGTGGTCATCTCCCCTGCTCCTAGCTGCTGGTCGCACACCCACAGCAGAGTCAGTGACGTGTTTATGCCACAATCCTTTCCGTTCACAATCCAGTGCACTAACTCAAACACACTCATCTGGGGCTAAGCTAATGCCCCCGATGCAGTGTTACTCCATCGAACTGCCAGCTACGTCTCCCTCGGAGCACCACAGAGGGAAGGTGCACCAGTAAATCACCATTTCGGAGTATCGCAGCCAGCCTTGGCAAAGCCATCTTGGTAGAGCTTGGAGATAAACTGTGCTCCACACCAGGAGATGAAACAGTTTCAAATATCTCCTTACTGTGGTTGAGTATTAACTGATTGGACTATTTTCTAAAGCGCTTTTTTAGCTATCTGCTGATTTTAAACAGAAGACAGACCGTGCCAGCAACATTTCCACTAATTGGTTTAACATTACAAACCAGCTCGTGTGTTTGGAAGAGGGGTTAAAACACAGCCCTTTGGGGAGGGATGCTGCTACTTGACAGGTTCCATGCTGAAGTTGGCACACCAGCATCAGTCCAGTCTTCCCCAAGCCCTATGGTGCACCAGCAGTCTGACCTGTCACACAAGCACCTTAAGGTCTTTATTAAAACCATTTTTATTTTACTGAAAAAACAAAGTAGTATCTAACTTCTCAGAGTATTTGACACAAGAATAGAGGCCCAGCTGTCCTACTCTATCTTCTCACTTTCAAGCAAGCCACTCAAGACAAGCAAAAAACCCACCTTATTTCTAAGAAAAAAACCCACTCGTACATCAAACAACTGATTCTCTTTTAAGCAATACTTTGTATGCAGACATAAAACCATTTTAAGTACCTTTTAAAAAAGATACAAGTCAACAACTCAGTCTAAAATTCATACAATGTATGGGTGGCTTCAGCATGCTTTTGAAAAATTTTGTGGCATCTTCCCAAGAGCAAAAGAAGTTTAAGTGCGAAGTTAGAATCATAGAATGGTTTGGGTTGGAAGGGACCTCAAAGATCACCTAGTTCCACCACCCACCTGCCATGGGCAGGGACACCCTCCACTAGACCAGGGTGCCCAAAGCCCCATCCAACTTGGTCTTGGACACTTCCAGGGAGGGGGCACCCACAGCTTCTCTGGGCAACCAGTGCCAGTGCCTCACCACCCTCACAGTATCTAATCTAATCTAAATCTCCCCTCTTTTAGTTTAAAGCCACTCTCCCTTGTCCTATCACTAAACTCACTGATAAACAGTCCCTCTCCAGCTTCCTCGTAGGTCCCTCCAGGTACTGGAAGGCCACAATAAGGTCTCCCCTGGAGCCTTCCAGCTCTCTCAGCCTGTGCTGTTATGGACAGTCCTTAACAGAACTTGGTCCTGACTGCAGATGCATGATCACTATTTTTGTCTACCAGATAAGCCTGATAAGTGATCTAATAAATGGTAAGATAATAATGCACAGAGTAATAGAGCCATTGGTGCAGGCTTTGGGTGACAGGGACAGAATAAGATGAGGAAAGAAGAGAACTGCATGTCTTCAGCCTGCCTGTGATCTGATACTCTGTTGTGTCCGAGAAACACTCCTCCGTTTCCCTCCTTAACATTTGTGGGGGACAAGAACTACCTCACAGAAACTGGTTCTTTAGATCCCTGTTTTAATCACTCATGAGGATTTTGCACTTCACCATTCTGATCTGAATCTGAAGCTGTGATTTTCATAAATAAGTCTTCTGTTGACAATCAGAAGGCACAGCGAATTTGAGAAGACTAATGAACCTAAGAATAATTTTTAGATAAAAAAAAGAATGCAGATCCACATTTATTAGAGGAAACAGTGCATAGGTGACATCTTGTGTCAATTACAGTAAGAGGCAGAACACTTCCTGACTGGACAAAGAGCCAGTTTTCACTCGTTGACTCCCTAACTAGGTTAGGAGTGGCAGAGGCAGACACAAGCTTGTGACATCAGCTGAGGTTAACCCAAATGAAAAAACTGACAATACACACTCAGCAGTCCATTTCGATACAAACTAAACCAGCTGAGCTTCACTACGCTCTGCAGCTATGTTGATAACGCTCTCTAAGCCATTAAGTAGTCAGAAAGTTCCATGAGGTTACTACTGCACCGCACTTACCTGCATGTCCATTGCCAAGCCAGTTATCTGTCATTGCACCATTAAGGAAAACGCAGCAAAACCTGATAGACTAGAGCAACAAAAAGAAGTTGCACACGCATGCACACACTGAACACACATGCAAATACAAAAGCCTTTAATGTTTAGAATTAAAACAGCGTTCCTGTTAACCACTGGAAAAAATTAAAACCCTCCAATGATCCAGAGGCTTACCCACTTAGTTCCAGTAATTGCTTTTCAGTAGCCTTTCAAGCTACAAAGTCAAGTCGTTACCCCGAGGGCCCATGGATGCACTGGCCTTCCCTTGATGAAACTGGCTAACTACTAACTCGATCAGTTCTTGCATAAAGGCATGTTACAAGTTTAATACCTGGATTCTTTCATTAGTTTTTAAAGACTAAAATGTTGGTTTTCTAACTAAAGAAATACCAGATCATAATAAATAATTTCCTGAAGTGCATCAATGCAGACTTAATACTACTCTCTGACCTTGAAACCCAAAGGATCTATTTCCTGTAGTAACCACTGAGTAGAAATAATTGCTGAAGAATTCTGCTATGATCAGAATGCTTTTAAGGGTTCACGAATGTGTATTAAAAACCATGCATCCAGGTTGCCTCTTACATCATTTAGGGAACAAGCAATTGGAAGCTTTTAAATGACCAGTTTGAAAGTCAAATCACAAATCAGATTCACCTAATAGCTCACAGTCAACAGCCTACACCACAAAGAAGCTGATGGTTTTCTTAACAACCTAACTAAACCCACACTGTTTGCCTAGTTACTGCAGTGGCTCGACAGGACTAGCAGGAATAGCAACTCCCTCCATACAGTGGAACATGACTAGAGATAGTTAATCTATTGATACAGGCAACAGCATTTCTACACAGTAGCTCTCCTGACTGCATCAGGTTCACACTGATGTCACCGCTCCTTTTTCCCACATGTTGTGCCACCACACATTGCTATAAGGGGGTAGGAACAGTACAGACAGAATAGGAACATCTCCAAGGATAGAGGTTCCACCACCTCTCTTGGTAACTCGTGCCAGCATTTGACTGCCCTCACAGTAAAAAGGGTCTTTCTTACATTTAAATGGAATTTTCTGTGCTTCATTTTGTGCCTCTTCCCTTTTGCCCCAACACTGAGAGAAGCCTGGCTCCATTTCCTTTACTTTACTCCCTTCCCCATCAGGTATTTATCCACCCAGAGCACTGCATCCAGCTCTGGAGTCCTCAGTACAAGAAAGACATGGAGCTGCTGGAGTGAGTCCAGAGAAGGCTGGAGCACCTCTGCTGTGTTCTCTGGAGCACCTCTGCTGTGAGGACGGGCTGAGAGAGTTGGGCTTGTCCAGCCTAGAGAAGAGAAGGCTCCAGGTAGACCTTAGTGCGGCCTTTCAGATCTTAAAGCGGGCTTATAAGAAAGCTGGGGACAGACTTTGTAATAGGGCCTGTAGCGACAGGACAAGGGGAAATGGTTTTCAACCAAAAGAGGGGAGATTCAAACTGAATCTGGAAAAAATTTCTACGATGAGAGTGGTGAAACACTGGCACACGTTGCCCAGAGAGGTGGTAGATGCCCCATTCCTGGAAACATTCACGGTCAGGCTGCACAGGGCTCTGAGCAACCTGATCTAGTTTAAGATGACCCTGCTCACTGCAGGGCGTTGGACTGTACGACTTTAAAGGTCTCTTCCAACCCAAACTAATCTATGATTCTGTAAGATGCCCCAGAGCCTCCTGTTCTCTAGGCTGCACAATCCCAGCTCTTTCAGCTTCTCTTCATGTGAGATACTCCACTCCTTTAATCATCCTTGTGACCCTTCACTGGACTCACTCCAGTATGTCCATGTCTCTCCTGTCCTTGGGAACATGGCGCTAGATGCAGCCCCCATATGTCTCAAGGGCTGAACAGAGAGGAGTAATCACTTCCCTCAACCTGCTGGCAATGCTCTAATGCAGCCCACGAGGCTGGTGGCCCCCTTTGCCATAAAGGCACATTGCTGGCTCACGGTCAGCTTGGTGTGCCAGGGCCTTTTCTGCCAAGATGCTTTGCAGACTGCCAGTCCCCAGCCTGCTCTGGTGCCTGAGGCTGCTCCTCCCCAGGGGCACTTCCCTTTGCTGAGCCTCATCAGACTCCTGACCAGCACATTTCTCCAGCCTCTAAAGATCTCTCTGAACGGTAGCACAACCATCTAGCCTATCAACAACTCCTTCCAGTTTTGTATCCGAGACCTAAAAGAAAATTCAGGTAGAACAGCACAGCTCATGGAAAAACTGTTTCCCAACATTCCCAAACCAACAAGAGCAGCTCAGTTGCCTCAGTGCAGATATTTCAACAGCTTTCAGAGACTCAGTTGACTTGTACCCAGCAAGTAAAGGATCTCTCCATGAAGCACCTGAATTTCCAACTCAGGGAATGGCAGACATCAGACCGCTCTGCACATGGAAGCTTAAACACACTAAATCCACAGAAGTGGCTACGTGAAGCAATACAGTGGACACCACAGAAGCTCACACAGCGCAAGCTGAGCTTTATGTAAGTAGAACTCCGGTCCCCAGATTATATACCTGTATTAGCACATTTACTAGTATTCTCCCTGCAAACCACTCACTACCTTTCCAGGAAAATTAAAAAAACTCACCTGTGAACACTTGCTACATTTTAAAACTGTTAGTTGCTAAAATTTGGTCTTTGAATGTATTTTAGGCAGAAATAGAACCACCAAAATATTCTAAAAGTTTGATGATGAGCAGAAGGATACGACAATGCAGATCCAGTTAAACAGGAGCATGAACATGTAATCGGCTGGCCTTCCATCAAAAGCCCCTGTAAATAGAATGACTTGTTAGGAAATCTACTGAAATCTTGATAAGATGACTTTTTTTGGCTTTTAGGAGTGTAAGAAAAGCTCAATTAGTAAGAGTTGCTCTACACACAATCTGTGGTTTATGATTTTTATTTTTTAAATTTTAAAAGGCCTTATAATAGAACAACCTACAGGACCAAAAAATAAGACATTCAGCCTATTGCATTAAACGCACACACAACAGCTCTACTTAGAAAAGAACACACTTTAACTCTGGAGATAAGTGAGTTTAACTTCACAAGACTTTGAAAAGGAGTTGGACCCCTTCCTTCATAAGAAGCTGCCTGCCAAAAGCATACAGCAAGGAAATATACTTGCACAGCAAAAGCAGACACCAAGTTTAAAGATCAAGTCATGTGTAAAACAGTCCTTACTCAGGCAAATTGCATCCACTTTGCGTCATCTAAACAGACTCAAGAGATGCGATATTTTTTACACTCCAGAAAAATTAACATATGTGACAAGGAGGGTACGCATGTGTAGCACATTCTGTTCCTTCCTCTAAGCTGAACTGCTTGCCTGATTTCCCATTTCAAACGTGCCAATTTTTTTCAGGGCAGCGGAAACAAGAAAATAGGGTAACATTCCCTGCAGGTCATACTAAATGAAATTATCTTTAGATGTCCAGTTGAGCTTGGGACCTGGCAGAGAGAAGGGTTAAAAACCCAGAACCCCTAACAACCCCTTGCAAACGTGAAAATTGTAAGCTCTCACTGTTGCAAACTGTGGTAAAAGGCTGGCACAGACCTTGGCATCTGAGCAAGACTCCCGTCAACTTTCACAGAGCAGCATGCAGGCAAGGAAAGCCTGAGAACACTGCTGAAAGAGACCCAAACCCCACACTGACAAACACAGCACACCATGAACAACCCGAATTACATGCTACTAATTAAACATCAAAATGTCCAGTAACAAGGCCACTGCTTAATGTTAGCACTATTTGGCTTCCTACAACTATTTTACATGTCTTCAAAGATTTAAAAGAAAAAGTATTTTTAAGCACTAGCTTTTTAGAATAAGTCGAGTAACTCAGTCTACATAGAACAAAATTTATATTTTAGTCACTTTAGGTTTATTATTTAAGTTCAGCCATGCAGGTTACATGACAGGAAAACAAAAAAACACCTTTGAAAAAAATCTTTTGGAAAGCTTTAAAGTTGGAGAGCTACATAAACTGGAGTTTCCTCCTTACTGTTGCCATACTACAAGTAGAAACAAATAAAGAGAGGAATCTGACTAACCCTGTAGAAACTCCAACACAGGAATTCCTCCAGAATAGGAAGAGATCAAAGCAAATACTCTTCCCTTGAAGTTTTTCACTTCTCAGTATCTAGTAGACTACTAACAAGAATATTAGACAAACTATTTCAATTAATATCTAAGAAAACTGAGCTACAGACTGCCAAAAAGCTCAGCACAGGGGCGAGGTGAGCTCTAGCCCATTGTGTCCTCCAGCAGGTCCCAGGGTATAATACTGTCATTGGAGAAGAACTGCAGACTCATAATCTCATCATTTGTACTGCTGGGGAGTAAACTCTGCATATTCTTCTTTCTCTGTTGATATTTGTTATGTTGTTCTTCAACAGAAACAAAACCACATCAATTTGCTTTTCCTTCGGGAAGCTAGAGGTTAGTTAGGAAAGCATACGCACAGTACAAAACCATGTGTATATTTTTGACAGCTAAATTTGAAGCTAGCATGCAACACCAGCGTAGGCTCAAAAACCACGTACAACCCTGAAAATAGAAGTTTCACTTCCGCAGTTTCACAGACAAAAGGAGGCAGAGACTTAGTTGATTTCACCTGTAAACATGTTATCAACAACTTCTACACATTCCACTTTCAGAAGATTCAAGGCTTTTTCATAGAAAGGAAGGACCAACCCAATCAAGAACTTCATTTATACCCAGAAGAACGACTGTAATGTAGAAGAAATGCCTTGATTCAAACAACAACACAGCTGACTTCCTAGCTTCAAAATCCAGATGTGTTGTACAGCAGAAATGTAAATTTACTGCCGAAAGAATTGACTTCCTACCATCAGACTTCTGCCACAGCATAGACAACTAGGGCATTTTGGAAGTGCATTGACAAGCAGTGATGTCTTATAATTTGCATATATTAATCAGGAACTCTTCCTACACATAGCATTGCACAGTAGAATGTTGTAACTGCCAGTACTCTCCTATGATCATAATCTACTGCAGAAAGGCTCAAAGAGAAGGAGGAACAGTTTCTAGCTATGAAGCTGCTACTTACTCTCAGTAAGAAAACAATCAAACACCATCGAGCACCACTCCTCCCTTTCCCTGCTACTCTTCTTATGACTTTAAATGGATTCCACAGTCCTCTCTGGATAACAGGTTTACTGGGGCCCTCTTCTCTGTTGTGGAACGTCCCAAACATCACCTTGCAACACATTTCCACTTAAATCATTAATTCTAAGGACTCATTAGAACTAAACCAAAATCCTTGTTCATAACGGCTTTCAAGAGAAGCCTGGCTTCACAAATACTTTAATTACTTACTTCAATGAAAACAGTTTTTATCTGGCTTTAATGAGCTGTGCAATGCAAAATGAAACCAGTTTTGAAGCTACCTTGTAACAACAATATTTTTTTTTTTTGAGATAAACAATCCATTATCTGAACTCCTTTCTTCCACTCTTAATTTCCCCCCCTCTAACTGAAAATCCAGCTAGTTCCTTAACTTTTTCACATTTCTATTTGACAGAGGGGTACACTTCACCTGTACAAGGTATCTCTCAATTCAACATAACTAATGGAATAACACAGGTAAGCATCACTGCCTTTTAAAAAAAGGAAAAACTGACATTGTTATTTTCTCAAGATGGATATACCCATTGTTACATATGCTTTATCATCCTTTTGTGCTGAAGGACATCAGACACAAGAAAAGAAAGGTAACATCATCTTTTAGCCTCTATTCCTCATTTTCTGAAATCCAACAACTAAAAGAACCAGGCTCTCTTACTGAAAGAAGCATTAAGCTCAGATCCTAAATGAACATGCTCCCTGCCAAAGGGAAGGAGCCAGTCACAGAAAACCAGTTTTCAGAGCAGCTTCCAATTGACCAGCACAAGTGGGCAGAGAGATGAGTCCGAATCAGCCACAACCTCATTGCCACCTTCTCAACAGAAGCTGTATCTGACAATGTTTAGTCTCTGTCAACTCCAGGCAGAGTTCACCACATGCATACAATTCAATGCACAACATACCTGTTTCTAGTCGTGATGAATATTGATACAAGAAATACAAATTCACCAAGTAGAGAAACCCTGTTCCAGGTCCCACTGGGAAGAAGAAAGTTGCAGTTATCGGCCGCCAGATCTGTCCAGATCAAAAGAGAAAGATATATTTATATACTGTAGAATGAACTCATATGCATGGGTTTTTTGTTTTCATTCTTTCTCAATTATTTGGAAAATTAAGAAGGCACAGCCAACTGCATGGCAGCACGGAGCAAGGACAGAAAATGTCTGGCTATTTATAAATGAGCTCTTTAACTGGCAACATTTAAAACAGAGTATTGGGATCCTGAACATTACAGTTGCAGAAGGAATAACAGAACTACAGGAAAAAATCAGTCATTTAAGCTACTAAATTTTGGGGACAATACATGAAACAAACTACAGATAGAGCAATATTTATTTTTTGCACCCTGTCTTCTTCATTTAAGATATAATGAGCACATATAAGAGAAACTGATAGGTTGACATCTTTTCTCGTCCTTCACTTTCATTTTCAGCTCATCCAATGGGCACTTTCCCCCTACACACCTGCATACCAGAACACTGAACTGGTAACCTCCCAATGCAAGAAAAAAATGTCCGGTTTGTGACATATGATATTGATTGGCATTGATTTTGACATTTGATTGTAAATCTGGAATCTCAGGACTTCAGTTGTTCATCTACATCAACCATACCTAGGCACAGAAGTTGACAGTCCCAAACACAAGCTTTCTTCCAAATTCCAAGCAAGAAGGTGCAAAAGATGCACTTCTTTAGCACTGCCTCAGCATCTCCAGGCCACCTGTGCCTTAGGACGGTTGCACACCCACCTGTGACCCCTGCTCCCAAAGTCACACCCACACAACCGCACCTCGGAGGCTGGACAGGCCACCTAAAGCCACAGTCACAGGTCTGCTTGCAGCGTGCCTTGGCACAACCACCCGTGCCAGTCACAACTGCCCCCAAAAACGTGGGACAAAAACCATCAGAATAAGACGCAAGACGGACTAGAGGGCTCGCCAAGGGCCACAGCCCTGTTGCCTCAGCCAGGGGCCCCGACAGGGCCAGGCACCACAGCCTGTGTCACCTTGGTGGGGCGCCCGGGGCCTGCGGAGGCAGGGCACTAGCTAAACCCGGGGCCCAGCTCGCAGGCCTTATATAGGTTAAGCAGGACGGCAGGCCTGGCTTGCGGCTGGAGGTGGCCTGGGTCACTCCCAAGCGCTGCCCCGGTGCGCGATTCCCTGCCAGGGCGGCCGCGGAGGCCGGGGAAGGGCCTAGCCCCCGCCCGCAGACCCCAGCCCGGCCCGCCGCTCACTACAACTCCCAGCGTGCCGAGCGCGCCCCGCACAGGGCTCCCTATAGCGCCGGCGCCGCAGGGCACGCCGGGACCGGCAGTGCGGGCCCGTACCTGAAACCGGTTGATGAAGGCGTCGGGCCAGAGGAAGAGGTAGACGGGGCTGACGAGGCCCAGCTTGCCGATGAGCGGCACCGCGATGGAGCCGGCGAACCAGTAACGGGTGATGAGCGGGATGCTCCGGAACCAGTCCCCCAAGTCCGACATGGCGGCGGCAGCCGTCGAGGCTTCGCTACGAACCAGCCGCTGAAGGACAGGCGAGGGTCCCGCCGCACTCGGCCCGCTG
>VWZZ01001252.1:1187-64005 GCA_013399095.1 Psophia crepitans
GCGAGGGGAAGAGGTCGGTCTGTGTGAGTGGACGGCTCGGTGCCTGTGAGGGGAGAGGTCGATCCAGCCGCCCGACAAACTTCCCGCTACCAGCGGGTCGCCGATTGGGACGCGCTCCGCTCCGGCCGCCCATCCGCCCATTCCCCACCCCGCTCAGCCCCAATGGAGGTACCCCCAGCTCCTCCCAGCCCCGCGGGGGGGGCGGCCCACACCTGCCAAACGCGGGGACTCGGCCGGTGCCCGCCCCCGCCGGGGAGGGTCTCCTTCTTCCCCGCAGCCGTCGTGACCCGCCGACCCGTCGGAAGGTGGTGGAGAGGGGTGTGTGTGGAAGTCCGACCCCTGTCCCGGCAGAATCAGCAGGTGGGCGCCGTGCGAGGGGACGTGAGGGCCCCTGTGAGGGGCGCTTGGCTCCCCGGTCACTGGCACTGCGTGCAGCCGGCTGGCCCGGCGCGCATGGAAGGGTGCATGTTTCCATTTCGTTCCCCTGAGGGCTAGGTCGCTGCCTGCTTTCCTCCAGAGCTCCAGGGGTTTTCTGGGTCTTGCTCGGGGCCCTGCTGGCTCTACAGACCTGTTGCCGTGACGGCGGGATTAAAGCCACGTCTGGGCAGGGCGCAGGGCCCTCCTGCCGCTTGCCGTGTGGTCGAGGGTGGACACAGACTGAGGAGAGAAAGGAGGCAAGCAGTCGTCAGGCTTGGGTTTGGGCTGTCTTTCCTCCTCCACCGTATTTATTTAAACCCGGTATGATGTTCCCCTCCCAGCTCGCTCGTCCTGCTGCCTTTCTGCACTGTACTCTGAGGCAGGGAAGTGAGACCCAGAGCTCTGCCTGCTGGTCCTCCTTGTACCCGTGCTGAGCGAAGGGATGGGCGCTTCAGCACCACCGGCTGGGGCTTTGTCTTCTGGCGTGGCACATGCTGAGCCACAGCCCATTAAAACCGGCAGTTTTGCTGCATTTCTTTTAATCCTGGGGTGAAGATAGCGTCTCGGGAAACCTGTCAAAGCAGCCTATCTGCCAGGTCTTTTAGCTGTTGAGAGATAGGCTCAGGATGCCACATGTTGCTTTTATTTTGCGAGGCTGCTTGGTGAAAAATGGTTTGTGTTAAACTCCTTGCTCACTAGTGGAACACAGGATTTGAAACCTCTGCAAGTCTTTGCAGCATCACAACGTGACCACCTGGCAGCTGATCTCTTAGAGGCTGACCCAGGGCTTGTTATGAAGAAATGTATAATTGCCGGTATGAGAACCAGCAAACCATGGAAGTACCCAGTATTGGTCTAAAAGAGAAAAGCTGCAGTGTAAGCGCAGAGCCGTCCTGGTTGGCAGGGGCTCCTGGAGAGTCCTGCAGCTGATTGACCCTGCACATCATCTGTCTTGCTTCTGGCAAGATTGCTGCCAGCTGGCGTTTGAAGATGTAGAGGCCTTCTTGCTCCCACTTGACGGTCAGATCAGCCTGTTCTGGGGCAGGTTGTAGGCAGCTTTCATAAACAAAATGTTCTGATTGATGCAGGGGTGTGTCTTAAACCAAGTTAGAGCAAAGACAGGTTACCCTTATGATTATCAGAGGGATAAAGGGTGGTTGAGGATCCTTCCCACCCCTGCTTAGATTGCAGTGATTTCTTACATAGACAACTGGATTGTTTCTATGCTCCACACCATTTAATTGTGTTTTTACACACAATTTGTATATGATGAGGCATACTCATGAGAAAATCTTCCAAACATTCCTCTCAGAGTTTATGGGCCAGATGCTCTGCAGTAGGTAGATGGAGAGCCTGTTTCCTCCTCTTTCATGATAGCAAAGCAGGTTATTGTTAAGATTTGCAGACTTTTCAGAGCGGACCAACATTTGCAGTAGTTTTGCTTCTCCGCTCTGTGCGGTAGAAAGAGCATTGCTGGTACAGAAAAAGGAGGAAATTGTTCTTTTGTAACAGAGAGTATGCACATCTCAAAGAGAGGGGTAGGATAGAAATAAGAGGAACACAAGCTAGAAAGGCTGCAGTCAAGCAATACAAGAAAGTGCTAAAGAGCAAAAGGAAGTGGATGCAGAATAGCATGATGTTGTTTGGTATCAAACAGCTTGGAATGAATTAATGCTGTTTGCCTCAGTGTTGGTATAGTAGCTGGTGCCTCTCAGAGCACATTAGTGAGTGATGTAAAACTTGGGACTGGACCAAATTAACTTCAGCTCCTTTGCTGATATTTCTCTCATGATAAATGTTTATCAACTGCCAGCAAAGTACTCGGTATCATTTGAGATTGCTGAGGAAGGTACTTGTGCTTTGGAACAGAAACTAAGAGAAGCAGAGAGGACCAAGTGCCCTGGGAACATGGACTACAGAGTCATTTGGAATAGCATTTAAAAATGTTACTGGAAAAATGTGGTACTGTTCTTTGTTTAATATTCCGTCTTTATCATGAGTCAGATAAACTGAAATCTCAGGTGGAATAGTTTATAGACAAAACAAGGTGTTATTTTCATTTTTCTGTTTCAGGATATTATCTTAGGATTAGATGCTTCAGTAGTACCTTTGACAGATACAAGTCTTGTGAGACTCTTCTGAGCCAGGTGAGCCAAGGACTTAGGCCTGTGCAGGTACGATGGAGACAGAAGAGCTGAAATGAGTAAGATATAACTGGAATTTTATTGCTAACACTGTACAATTAATTTACTTCCAGAGAAATTGCCAGTTTACTACTGCAGTAAACTGCTTTGTTGATGGATAATTAGCACATTAGTATATTAAAGGAAAAAGGCGTACAAATGAACTGCAGGTATGGCTGAAGATCTAATAGTCAGTTGTACAGAGAGTAACTGAGAGGCTCTTCTAAAGGAGTTTGGACCAGGTAACAACAGAAGAGGAGGCTTTGCTCACTCTTCTCCTGTGGTTGTTACGCAGTCTTGCTGCCACACGCATTCCCCTTTCTCTTTTGTGCTGGTCTTCATATGCAGTGGGCATTCTTCGCTGCTTTACTTTCAATTTTTACCTTGGAACAAAGTGATGGATCTCGTTTATTTTCTTTGCATAATTTCCTGTTTGTCTGGCAGGAAAAGGTTCAACAAGTTTTAGAGGCAGAGAAGAATGTGGGATTGAAAAGTGGAGAAGGGAGAAAGTGAGGGTGCAAGATTGGGTCATCTTGTCTCATGAACCATAACTTTAGTTTGATTTAACCTGAAAAGATAAAAAAAGACTTAGGCTAATCAAGTAGCTTTATGGGAACACACTTTTTAAGAGCAGTGGGCTTTTCAGTCAAGACTTTTGAAGATCTGTTTGGTCTAGGAAATCTGTGTTCAGATTTAATTTAAAATATCTGCTGTTAAGGGCATTTCCTTACCACACCAATACAATCAGAAAAAAACATACCCTTTGACATGCTGTCAAAGGATGCAGGTTTTTAATCCAGAAAGACTGTACCAAATTCTGTAGCTACTAATATGCAGTGTGTCAAGGTACTTGATAATAGAGGACCTCTCCCATCTTAAAAACAGGGCTTTCCCCACTGTAGCGAGCACTGGTTTTGTTTATGTAATTTTTGGTTTTTATTTTTATAATTTTATACTTATTACCAATTGGGAGTACAAAATAAGAAAATATATTTATCATAATAATGCAGCTCTGAAGTTTTAAAACAAATGCTAGCAGACAGAGGAAAGTGCAGTCTCTAAATCAGGAACTGGAGAGAGTACTGAACAGGCATTTAAGACAGCCTGGGGAGGCTTGACACCAGCCCATGACTGGGTGGTACTCTCAGCATGCTGAAATCAAAGATTTGTGGCTGAGGGCTCTGAGAAATGAAGTTGTTTTTTTATTTCTCACACTTTGGTCATGCATTATTTCCTCCAGCTCTGCGTGTTTGGAGAACCGCAATTTGTCTCTGTACTAATTTTAAGAGGCTTAAAGTACCATTTTTACTTTCTTATTTTAGTGTCTTTTTTTCCCTTTGCTCTTGTATGGAAGTACCCACTGACATGGTAATAGAGTATTGGGAGGGGCTACAGGGGTGGCATCTGTGGGAAGCTGCTAGAAGTTTTCCCCATGTCTGACAGAGCCAATGCAAGCCAGCTCCAACATGGACCTGCTGCTGGCCAAGACCGAGCCCATCAGTGACAGCAGTAGCACCTCTGGGGTAACAGAGTTAAGAAGGTAAAAAACAACCTAGTGGGAGCTTTTGCAGCCAGAGGGAGGAATAAGAAGATGTAAGAAACTCCGCAGACACCAAGGTCACTGAAGAAGGAGGGGGAAGAGATGCCCCAGGTGCCAGAGCAGAGATTGCCCTGCAGCCCATGGGAAGACCATGGTGAGGCAGGCTGTCCCCCTGCAGCCCATGTGGGGGGATGATGAGGAGTAGATATTCCATCTGCAGCCTGTGGAGGAGCCCATGCTGGAGCAGGTGGATGACTCTGAAGGAGGCTGTGACCCTGTGGGAAGTCTGTGCTGGAGCAGGCTCCTTGCAGGACCTGTGGCCCCATGGAGAGAGAGGAGCCCACGCCAGAGCAGGTTTGCTGGCAGGACTTGCGACCCCATGAGGGACTCACGCTGGAGCTGTTGGTGAAGTGCAANAGGGGTGGGGGGAGGTATTTTAAGATTTGGTTTTACTTCTCACTGCTCTGCTCTGTGTTTGCTTGGTAATAAATTAGATTAATTTTCCTCTAGGTTGAGTCTGTTTTGCCCCTGATGGTAATTAGTAAGTGATCTCTCCCTGTCCTTATCTTGACCCACTAGCCATTTGCTATACTTTTTCTCTCCTGTCTAGTTAAGGAGAGGGAGTGATAGAGTAGCTCTGGGGGGCATCTGGCCTCCAGCCAGGGTCAACCCACCTCATCTTGTTAAGGTAGACATTGAAGTGGTGTATATCCCAGTGTTATCAAAAACATCAATCTAAAAAGCTTGAACAAATAGCCATGTTTTTCTTTCTTTGTGTCTCCAGTTACAGTAATCAGAAAAAGTAACAACAGTTAACAAAAGTTTCAATTGTAAAAGTTAAGTGAAACAACAATAGTCTAGAATTTTTCATAGAAAATAGCAGTTCTTAATTTTTAAATACTTCTGTGAGAGAAAAGTATTTAAAGTTATTTGACTTCAAATAGTAGAAGACCATGTCCAGCTTCAATGCAACTCTTTCCACAGGAGTAGAAACGCTCATTGAGGGTTAACCCTGAATTCCAGGTGGGAAATGTGAAAACAGTATTGTCTACAGTAACTTTTTTTTTTCTTCTATAAGATATAATTAACTTGTAAAAGCAAAGATTTTTTAATTTTTTTTTGCCAGAAACCTAGCAAAGGCAGCTCTTAAACACCTGTTCCCTAGAAATGCTTAGCTGTCATTAGTCAGTTAAGATCACCTGGATCCCTCAAATTATCACTTAATGAGTGTATGGCTTTACAACCTCTCTATTTCCCCCTTTAAAAAAAAAAACAAAAAGCAAACCTCTGCATCCTGAAATGTGAGTCACAATTGACAATAAAGCATGCTTGAGTTAATAGTCATATCTGCTTTGGATTCACGACAGTACCTCCCCAGAACAGCTGATGAAGGAAGCTAATATTTGCGCACTGTCCAGGGATGCGCTTTTGCTCATGGTGCTGTCATTACCTAATCAAAATATGCTGTGATCTCATGAAGAATCAATGGAAGCTAGTAGGGTCTGTAAAGCCGTGTCCAGTCATATCTGCTCAAGTCTGTGCTGACTCTTGGTGTTTAAGAGACTGAAATCCAAATGCAGATCTGAGCAAAAAGAAGTGTGTCCAACACAGATAGAGGTATGTAGATACAACTTGACATCATCTTGCATGATGTATTATGCATAGGAAAACCACAAGTTTATGAGCTTCAGTTCAGCAGCTTCCTGGGTATCTGAGATTGGGCTGTATTAATTGTCAGAGTAACCGTACATTAAAAGCAGAAAATTGAAAAAAAATAAAATTCAGAATTAAATGTGTGCCTGAACATATTTTGCTGCCATCAAACATCACTTTGGTGTCAACATAGATACAAGCGGTTTAAATTAATAAAACAGTGATTCCAGAGATTAATTAATTATGTTATTAGGAATTTAACATTAACTGTGTGTCAAATTGATTTTATGTGCCCTATACAACCAGCTAAAAACTGAGCCCTTATGTTGGTGGTTGAAAGTAGATCTCTGTTCAGGAGTATGAAACCCATTCTCTCCTCCTCCTGTTTCTGTAAAATAGGAGCAGTGAGAGTGAAGTGGATGGCCCTAATCTCCTTAGCTTGGTGTCTAATTTAAATGCCTAAAATTAGGCAGTTGTGTCCTGTTGTTGCACTTCTGGGATGAAGAACAATACCATTCCATTAAGATCACTATGTCCAGAATTAGTCCAGAATTTACTCCCCGTCCGTGCCCCCTGCCCCCCAGAGTGGCAAGGGATTTTGAGATATATTACATTTGAGATAGATTTCATTTAAATAGAGAGGCATGGGACTAAAGTTGCTGTCTAGCCCTCTCACTTCACAGGCAAAACATTGAGATTCTGTCCTTATGTAATGGTAACAGCACATTGAATTTTTTATCTTCAGAATACTTCCTCGTTCTTCCCCAGTCCTTTATAGCCACAGAATTAGTTTAATTATTTTGCTGTTACATTCCAATTCAACACGTTCCATTTATGATGAACATATTTTAGGAATGAGATATACTTAGAAATCTGAGGTGGAAAAAAATCCATGTCAGAACTCGTCCAGTCTTCTAATATATAGGGAGTGTTACTGAGACCCAGGGTATTCAGAGTCTCTTCAGTAGCAGTTAAACTGGTGAAGATGATGACTGAAGGCACTGCTTGGCTCTGCTTGTATGAAGGAAAGATGAGAGAGGAGTGGAAGAAATTTGTTTGCATCTGTGTCCATAGTGTAAATATTTTCAGATTAATATTGTCTGCTTATGAACTCGGAGCAGACAGAACAGATACATATTTTACAGAGCGTTGTGAACCAACACATCCTAAAAATCCATGCTGTAGTTACTGAATGTGCTGTATAGAAAGATGGAGTTTATATCCCCATTGGTTATAGAGATGAGTCTACTTGCAAAATAGGGATCAAAGCTAGGAGGTGATTTTTTTCACTCAGAAGGTCTACCCATCATTATTTTTGAGTTTAAAGAGGTCCAAGTCATCATAAATTCTTGTCTGTTTCATAAATTAAGATCTTTGTAGCATATAGGACTCCAGGAAGTTCTAATGTATATCTGCATCTCGTACTTTTTTCTTCGTTAGTGAAGTAAAGCAAAATTAAAAACTATGCAGTGTCGAAACGGCATATTCTGTGAAAAGACGAAAAAAGCTTTTTTATAGTGGAAAGACAGAATACAGAGGAATAATATTCACTTGGTTTTTAAAGAGCTTATCTTCTACAGAAGAGGTGATACCAAATGCCCCTTCACTTGAGTACTCTACATGTTTAACTTAGAGTACTGAAAGCTTTTTGAAAACAAGCCCCAATTCCCCAATTACCAGTTTGAAAATTATCAGATTCCTACAAAGAATCCAAAAATAGAAGATGTTACCTCTTTATGACCTGTGTTTTTTCATAAGGCTGTCAAAAATTATAAGGCATGTTCTTAATTCCATTTGGACTGCTTCCCAGGAACAGTGACTGTATTGCTTATCTTTTAGGAAATTGGTGATTCTTTGGAAGTACTTTTTCACGCTGAACGTAGTATGTTTTAGGATCCACGTTTGCAAGCTGTTTCTTGCTTTTGATCGCTCTTCCGACAAACATATCTCTAATTCCTCAATTTGCTGATGAATTCCATTTTGGAATTTCTCAATGTTGCTTGTATTCCAAACACCAGCAGGAAGATTTTTGCTAAATAGTTGGAAGATCTGTTGGAGGAACTCGTAGATGATCATTGTGACATTCTTCTGTGTGACCTTGGTAATCTCCATGGGGAATCTGAAATGAGTTGTTTCACTGAGACATTGCTGAGAAAAATAGCTGCCCATTTTGCACAGAAAATTCATGTTGTAGTAGTTGACTTTGATTCCTTGGGAAAGACAAACTGGATGTGAGATTTTGATGTACAATGCCAATGTAATGCAAACCTGCAGTGAAGTTTTCTGAACTGAGATGGTCATGCTGATGAAGTAGTCAGCACTGCTTTCCTTGCCTTTTTGCAGATCCGTAAGCTTGCAGTTTCTTGGTTGTCTTGTCTGTGCTCACATGCTTCTCTTTAATGTCTCTGAATTTATTTCCTCTGTGTGACATGCTGGGTATTACTCATTTTGCAGGAATTGCGCTTTTATCAACTGTGATCCTGCCAAGGTTTAGTGCTGATTTTGATTTCGAACAGTTGCAAAGGTTTGCTCATTTTTGCTGTCACTGTATTTAATTGAAAAAAAGAGTGAATCAGTCACTCTGGCCAGTCAAAGGACATGAACAGATTAGCAGGTTAGAATCTGGTAAGGGCATTTCATCCTCTTATGTTCTTACTAGAACAGTCAGTCTTGCTTTATGCTGAGAAGTTTTACTTCTATACTTAAGTTGGCGAAGATTGTGGAAAGGAATCACAGCCCCAGCTAACAGCTATGCAGATATGTGCTCTAAGCCAGATATAATTTTGTTAATTTAAAACCAAATGTCTTTTTTTGGTAGGACACGTTGTTTTGTTTGGGGACTGGCTACATTTTATTAGAAAATAACCCTGTTGTTGATATGAGCATTGACTCACTGGGGGCATACCTTGCTATCACTATGCTGGAAAAAAAGGAAGTATATACAACTCTTAAGACAGATGCCTTTTTCTCAAAGATCTCTGATAGGCTGCTGCTCAGAGGAGCTTTCTTCTACTTCATTCCTTGATGAATCAGCCAAAATTTTTAGATCAGTAAAATTCCTTACATTTCAGAGTAAGAAAACTTCTGTTCTGAAGACTCTTCCTGTGAAGACAAGCTCTCGGGGAGACAGGATTTACTTGTGTTGGTAGCAAAATGGATGAGCCTAGCCTGTGTAATGCTGAAACGTGTCTTCCCATATCTGGCCAGTGTACTTATCGGAATATCAAGTCTTTGGGCCATTTTGTAGTATGACTGCAGGTAGCCACCAGCATGTTAATTATAACTGCCCAAAACAGTCTCGGCCTTTTGTGATGATCTTAGGGCAACTAAGATGGTGAAGGGTCTAGAGGGGAAGACATATGAAGAGAGGCTGAAGTCCCTGAGTTTGTTCAGTCCAGAGAAGAGAAGAGAAAGCTGAGGGGTGACCTCATTGTGGCCTACAGCGTCCTTGCAAGGGGGGAGTGAAGGGGCAGGCGCTGATCTCCTCTTTCTGGTGACCAGCAATGGAACCCGTGGGAATGGCATGAAGCCGCGTCAGGAGGGGGTTAGGTTGGAGATCAAAAAAAGGTTCTTCACGGAGAGGGTGATCGAGCACTGGAACAGGCTTCCCAGGGAAGTGGTCACTACACCGAGCTTGGCTGAGTTCAAGCAGCTTCTGGACGATGCTCTCAGTCATCTGCTCTCATTGGGCTTGTCCTCTGTGGACCCAGGAGTTAGACTAGATGATCCTTATGGGTCCCTTCCAACTCGCAGTATTCTGTGATTCTGTGACAGTTCTGAGATAGTGCTGCATAAGCACTGTGGCTTGAAATGAAAGTGCTTGGTTGGTTCCTGAACCTGGACTAGCAAGTGCCATGTTTCTAGGTGCTGTTGGCTTCCTCCAGTGCAGTACTAGCCCTTTTAACTGGTTCTTGTAATCACAATACAAGAACTCACTGGTGATTGAAAAGGAACACTGGGTTGAAATGAAGGTAAGCAAAAGTTACATGACACTTAGCAGGCTTTTTTTTGTGGGAATCTTTAAGGATTGCTAAATCTATATGTGAGCCAAAGCGATTTGGTCAGTGAAGTGTATGGAGTTTAGAAAGCCAGGGGACATGCCCTTGTATAATTCAGCCTGCATAATTACAGGGATATTTGAAAAAGAATGTGGCAAATGTTGAGGCTCGGGAATATTTGATGTAAGCAGCAAAAGAACTGGATGTTCTTGAGATCAGAAAGTATTTCATTCAAAAAAAAAATAAATTCTGTTCATGCTTGGGAGGACCAACCAGACGGAAAGGTTGCTATGGATAAGCAGCTTCTTTAGCAAGGCACAGGTTGACTTCAGCAGTTCCATACTAGGACCCTACTAATATATTAAGAGTCCTGTGGTTATTCATCTTGTTTTGCTACTGCTGATGATAATGCTGTAGTAATAAGGTGGTATTGTCATAAATTATCTACACCCCAAGATCTTCAGAAAAGTTAATTTATGAATGAAATTGTGGGGAGGAGGATTTTCCGTTTGAAAGACTGGACAGAGAATCAAGAACGCTATGGTAGATTTAACCCTTTCTTCACCCATTGCTGGTGGTTCCTGCAAACATGGAAATACTTTCCTTGCAGGAACTGGAGGAATGGCTGAAATGAGGAAATTGGGAGCTATGTTTCTATGCTTTTCAGTGCTTCATGTTTTTCTAAGCTTTGCATTGAATTCTTTCTTCTTAAACAGCTCTGGAGTTTGGTCAAGGGACCCAGAATCTCTGGAAAAAACATTTTTTTCTCTAGAGCGATAGACTATTTTGGGGTTTTTTTGTTTGTTTGTTTTCAATAATAATAGTTTAAAAAATCACTCCATTACAGATTTTATATGTCTGTAACAAGTGTGAGCATCAAAATATCTGGTGGCTGTACTCACATAGGCTGTCATGATTCAGTGTAGGCTGAAGAATTCTTTTTGGACTGTGGATCCCATTTTGTGCCAAAGCTGCTGAGGGCATGAAAAATTTGTGGCTCAGGAGGGAGCTGAAAACAAAATTCAGAAGTTAAAGCTGAAGCAACACGTCTAATACAAAGGACTAGGAGTCAAGTGAATGCAACACAGATCCCAGACCTGAATTCACCTAGGTGATGCCTAGGTTCAAAGTCTCTTTTAGTTTCCTGTATTTTAACTGCCTCTTTACAAGGTAGATAACATGTAGTTACTACATGCCTTGGGGGTGTTACACAGCTTTACCCAGGCTCTATGTCAAGGTTGTCTAGTGGAAGCATTGTGAGAAATGCTGAAAAAAAAAAGGGAGGGGGGAGGGGAAGGTGGACGCCTGAGAGAAGCTGCTTTAATTTCTTGGTTGTCTTTGTTTCACTCAATATTGCCCTGCTTACTTGCTTTAGGAGTAATGGTGATAAACTCTGTTAAGTTTATATGACAAAACCTTCCCTGTACCCCACAATGTAGCACCGACAGAGCTTGGCAGGTGGGGGAGCCTGAGTAACACTTTCTCTGGCAGCTCCCAGCCCCATCACAGGAGCCGTCAGCCCAACAAAAGCCCACCTCCGCAGACCCAGAGGAGCACAGGGGCAGTCAGGAACCCAAATTTAGGACTCAGAGGAAGGGGCCCTGCTGTGATTGTCCTGGGTGAGGCTCCCCCTCATGGCCTGGGAGAGAAACGCATCAGGATGAGTCAGTGCTGGAGCACCTTGCTGACTTCCTGGTGGTTGCTGCCTAGAGGTAGGGGACACTATGGGATGCAGGAGAAGAGCGTTTTGGGATTACACGGGACCTCTTATGAGATGTCTAGAGTATGAATGAAAGGTGAGGAAAGGGATGGATCTGGGTGTCTTGGGAAGGAACAAGTGCGTGAAAATAGAGGGATGAAGTGATAAAAAGAACTGGTCATGTGTAAACAGCAGCTGGTCAATACATTTCTCTGGTTCTACCCTGCGCCTGAACAGCAGTACGGCCTCTCTTCTTTAAAGAAGAATACGTTTCTAAGTATTTTCTTGGATGAGGTATGTTATTCTGTAAGCATGTGTGTGTATGGGGTTTAAGTGCCAGCACCTAGAATCAGACTACAGGTCAGAGGGCCTGTTTGTCATTGGTACCAGCAACTGGAGAGACAAGAATGAATGGGCTTAGGTGCCAGCAGCTGGACTGGGACCAGGGTATCAGTGACTGCAGTGAGTATGTGATAAGAGTGTGTGAGTGCTAGAGAGTATGAAGCTAGACTATCCAGTGAGTGGACAGTGTGTTCTGAACACCATGTGCATGTTTGTCTCTGAGGGTGACACCACAGGAGGGGCTAGCTGTTGGAGGAACCAAGGGAGTCCTGGTTATCTGCTGTGGAGCTCTGTATGTGTGTGCAGACGTGTGTGAGGAGGTCCTGCCAGCAACTGGAGTGGGGTCGAAGACTTGGTGACCCCTATGTCCAGATACCAGGATCCAGGGACAGCTGCAAGGCAGTTGGTGTGTCTGAGCCCAGCTGCTGGACAGATTCATATGTGTATATGTATTTATCCCCGCTAGCAGACCTCCAGCTCAGGAAAAGAGAGTAACAGAAATATGCTGTTGGTATTCCTGTGACTGCTCTGTCTGTCTGCCTGTATATATCTGGTCGTGTGTATGTTTATAGATGTGCTGTACATGTGTGTGCCTACTGGGAATGCACACTGAGCCTCGCTGCTGGCTGGATCTGCAGCATGGAGTTGTGGCAGCCTTACCTCTGCTGGGCCGCTGGATTCTGCCCACCCTGACAGATTGTGGTCATTTTCTCTCAGCCAGGGACCACCAATTCCAGTAGGAAATCCACAGACTGATCTAAATGCTTATAAAGTACACATCTCACCTCATTTATGTTATTGAGAGCTGTTAGAGAGAAGGAACTCTATGCAGGGATAAGAAGAAAAGAGTGGTCTTTATGGGAGTGTCTGCTATAAGGAGAATGTAGAGTTCATAGCCTACCAGACATACAGAGGTGGAATATCTGACAAAGGCTGTTTGGCTTTCCAAGGGTATTTCCAACTGGCTGCACTGTCAAACTCTTTGTGTTAGATTTTTGTGACTCTAGTGTTCCGATCTGCTTGCAATCAATTGTAATAAACAGCCTAGCATTATTGTTCATCTGTCTGTAAAAAGGTCATCTAGGCAGCCAATAAAGTACCAGTAGGAAGGCATCTCCACAACGACAGGAGATAGAAGGTTCATAACGTTTTCTCACTTGGACTCATCAGTGCTGATCTTGTTGAAATTGTGTGTTTGTGTGGTAAAATAAGAAACTGCAGTGCTAGACTAGATTCCAGGAGAGAGACTCACTTGGTTTTCCTGCTAAGCAGTGTTTGTTTCTTTCTGGGAAGAGGGCAAACATCACTATATTTCTTCTCCCAGATGTTAAAAACCCTTAGGCCTAAATCACACAATCCAATAAATATGATTAGGGAAAGCTCCACCCAGCCAACTTGTTTACTCCTGACTGTTGAGGAAATGTTTCACATGTGTTTTTTGAGATCTTTGTCAGTCAAATTACTCTTGGGAGCAAACCTCTAATAGGGCACAGATGATGTCAAGCTTAGGGTGAAGTTTACCACACACAGCCAAATTATCTAATATCTGCTGCCCAAAGAGCTGGTTCTGTTTCTCTCCTGTTTGGCCTTAGGACTGTTTCAGCTTGGGAAACTGCTGTGACTGAAAAGCCAATTCCCTTCCTTTTCTCTGAGGGGGGTGGGGTGGCCAAATTTTTTGCCTACTTTTCTACCTTGAACTGGCTAATCAGAGTAGAGCTGCTGCTGGCACACAGGGACAGCCAGAAGAACATGGCTGTTACCGTGGGACCAGGACCTGCTTTCATCAGCAGGCAGCCTTCAGATCACCTGACATGATATATTTAGGCTTGGATTATCTGATCTTGCTGATTTCCCATTGTAAGGCTTCTGAGGGGAAAAAAATAAATAAAAAATCTTAGCTTTTAGAGTGACGGCAACAATTTGGATCATGTCTCTTTGCCTTCAGACCTCTTTGTAAGCAGACATGACAGTAAGAGGCTGGAAACTTGGTATTCTGAGTTTAGGAGCCTGTGCTGTGTAGAAGGCAACCTGAAGCAGTTACAGGATCTTGTCTCATCGTGATGTCCACCAGTCCAATTTTGCAGGAGAGGGAAGCATTGGCTGTATTGTCAAGTGTCTCAGATCCTCATTTCTAGGGCTTGGTCCTGAGACTGGCTGCAAAATGTAGAAAAGAATAAAAACATTTAAAACCAAACTAATAAAAAACTAAGAACCTTACCAATTTAACCTGAGATTTCTGACTACTGTATGTGTGCTACAGATCGCTCTCTTGCAGAGTTGATGCAAGATACAACTCGGTTTGTCGTGTACGTTAGCCTGCAGGAGTTTTAGAGGCTACAAATGTGCATTTATATTATTCTACTTTGCAATATATGCATACAGTGATTCAGTAGGCTATCCTGTATCATCCTCTTAATAACAAATAACAGAGTATTTCTGGTCACTTCCATTGGGTGGAGGGCAACTACTGTTCTGACAAAATGGAAACGTCTTTGTGGTGCTGACGAATCCTTTTTATTTCAGCGTGGCAGTTTGCTTGTGAGAAGCGTCTTGAACCATGCGATAAGATTGTAGGAAAACTGCTAACTGAGTACAATGCAGAATTGCTCAGACATGGTGAGGTGAACAGTTAACTATATGTGCCAGGTGTGTTTATATTTTTAAAATATTGTTTCATGAACTAATGAAGCCTGGCTTCTGACGTCCTTTCACTCAGTTCTCCAACTCCTTCTCCTCGTATTCTGTCAAAGCTTCCAGAAGGTAAGACCGAGGACATACTGTAACTAATTTTCAACTCCACGTTTCCTGAATGATCAGGTTTTCTCCTTAGTAGAAGTCAGTAGGCTTGTTTTCATGCCTATCCAGCTGCTTATTTTGTGCACTTTGGAGGACTGTATATTTAGAGGTTTGAGCTGCTGTCTCAAACATCATTCGCCGCTAGATGATGATTTAGAAAGTTGTTGTGGGAAGCAGGACAGACAGCTGGACTTTGTAATGTCTTGTTTTTAGGAAGTCAGTTAAGAGGTGTGATAGAGATATAATTACATATTTGCCCTTTAAAAGTTATTAAAAGTTAATAACACACATAAATTGTATGTCTTTGGAATTAAGCTTTGTTGTCAAGCGCAGTTGCAGTGGTCTTTTTGTGAGCACATATGAAATAAGGTGAGGACGGAGAGTATTGACATCGACTTGGTTTGACAACAGGAGTAATAACCATGCCAGCTTCTGCTAGTGTGATGGGATTTTTTTTGGTTTGGGTTTTTGTTTGTTTGTTTGTTTTTGTGGGTTTTTGTTTATTGCTGTTTGTTTTCAGGTAAATGTTAGTGTTTCAAATTAGCTTTGCTTCCCCTGGGGAAATGATGAGATCATGAAAGTGGTCAATACCAGCAGTTCTAACAACCTGCCTTGCTAATTATCTTGGCTAAAGGATTAAATGTTAAATGGTCACAGAGATACTTCTTTCTGTGGTTGATGGATTATCAAGTAACAAAGTTGTTGTTGAAGGCTCTCATAAGCCACAACAGGAACACAGGCTACTCTAGCGGGGCAGATTCTAAGTTGGGAACAGCTTATGTTGTTCCATGAAAACATGACTGTTTCTGTTCGTCTGCTGTGTGCATAGGTGTGTATGTGGTATCATCCATTCTCACACTAAACACTACATCAGAAAGAGTTCAGATATCTTGCTAAAAGCCCTCCAGTGAATCCAGTGATACTCAGTTTGCTGTGTAGATTGTGACTCCAGACTGAAGAACTATTTGTGCTGTGCGTTTTGCTACCTAGGATTTTGCAAAAGTCTGTCTGTAGAAGAGCAAGATGGAGCGAGGTGCTGAGACCAGCACTCTTTAACATCTTTGTTGGTGACATGGACAGTGGGATTGAGTGCACCCTCAGCAAGTTTGCCAATGACATCAAGCTGTGTGGCATGGCCAATGCGCTGGAGGGCAGGGCTGCCATCCAGAGGGACCCTGACAGGCTTGAGAGGTGGGCCTGTGTGAACCGCACGAAGTTCAGCAAGGCCAAATGCAAGGTTCTGCACATGAGTTGGCACAATCCCAAGCACAACTACAGGCTGGGCAGAGAATGGATGGAGAGCAGCCCTGAGGATTGAAGGGCTTGGGGGTGCTGGTTGGTCAAAAACTCAACATGAGCCGGCAGTGCGCGCTGGCAGCCCGGAAAGCCAACCGTGTCCTGGGCTGCATCACAAACAGTGTGGCCAGCAGGTCAAGGGAGGTGATTTTGCCCCTCTACTCCAGTCTTGTGAGATCCCCACCTGGAGTACTGTGTCCAGCTCTGGGGTCCCCAGTACAGGAAAGACATGGAGCTGCTGGAGAGAGTCCAGAGGAAGGCCATGAAGTTGATCAGAGGGCTGGAGCACCTCTGCTATGAGGACAGGCTGAGGGAGCTGGGGGTGTTCAGCCTAGAGAAGAGAAGGCTCCGGGGACACCTAATTGCAGCCTTCCAGTACCTAAAGGGGACCTACAGAAAAGCTAGAGAAGGGACTGTTTATCAGGGAGTGCAGTGACAGGACAAGGGGTAGTGAGTTTAAACTAAAAGAGGGGAGATTTAGATGAGATGTTAGGAAGAAATTCTTTCCTGTGAGGGTGGTGAGGCACTGGCACAGGTTGCCCAGAGAAGCTGTGGATGTCCCCTCCCTGGAAGTGTTCAAGATCAGATTGGATGGGGCTTTGGGCAACCTGGTCTAGTGTAGGGTGTTCCTGCCCATGGCAGGGGAGTTGGAACTAGATGGTATTTGAGGTCCCTTCCAACACGAAGCATTCCATGATTCTATGGTTATATGATCTCCTAAGCCCTTTCTCTATCTTTGATCATAAGTTGTTTGGACTGTATGGGAGGAGGCAGTTTCCAGAATTGGTGAATTGGTTCACGTGCCTTTTAATGCAGTGCAGTTAGTAAGTGATCTAGGCTTTTGGTGCCAATGCATATTTGAAGTTGCCCAGCACACACAACAGGCAGCTGAGCAGGCTCACGCATGACAGATCAGTGTTTTGGACAGCATCTGAATGCAGTAACTTTTGATGCACTATGACTATGTACCACTTCACTGTAAAGCTTGTTTCAAAGCCTATAGGAGTGACAGCTTTAAAACCGTTGATAGAATAAAGAGTACTGGTGGCTGGATTTCTGTTTGGACGCTTGCATGTTAGGCAAAGAGAGATCCTATGGCAAACTGCCACAACAGCCTGCAGTGCTATGAACTTACTCATCCCAATTCCGCAGTGGCTGACAGTGACCAAGCAGCTACACCCTCACTCAGAGGCCTAACAGCCACCTGTGAACCGTAATTCAGATTAGCTCTGCGGATTTGTATCAGCATTGCAGAAAGCAGCTGTGGGCCTCAAACCCCTACCTATTTCTAACAGTGAGATTTAGCAAGTTTCTGGAGAGATTGACGATTTCCTGGCAAAACTAAAACTGGCTTCAGTGTACTTCAGTACTGGCCTTCTAGTCCAGTACTCCTATTGCCTGAAAAATAACCTGACCTGGAGGCCCTGAGATCTGCAAACTTTCCTAAAGCTTCTTTCCTAAATGCTGCTGTTGCTTTTGTAGAGATTTATAGCAGAACCTTAGCACTAATAAGGAAAGAGAGGAATTCAAAACAAGAGCAGTATTTTGTTGTTGGATACAATACACACACCTAGCGTGTAACAACGTACTGAAGGGGCTAAAAGTTTTTATTGTGAATACACCCTTGGGCTGCTGTTTGTGCAACGGGATTTATCTGCTGTGGAAAACCTCCATACTGAAAGGGTGAAGCAACTGAAATTTCTTTCGCAGGTCCCAAAGCAGAAGGTGTTAGAAAGCAAACCGCTGAGATGCACCACTGTTTTGGCAGGTGTGCCAGTTTTAATTACTTGTGATGCTACATCGTTAAAATAATAAACTAGAAATGTTCTATGAGAAAAACTTGCAGCAGTGGCATCATTGTTTATACCATGATAGTCTAAGGACTGGGCAAGAGAATTATTTTCATTCAGTAGATATAGTTGAGAAAGTAACAGACAGGCTTTCTGGTAGAGAAGAGCAGAAGGAGTGCACGCTGCAGTCCTTGCTTCTTATGCTATTGCTTAAAATGTAAAAATGATTCTCATTGTCCTGCATTTTTTAACTGAAACAGGTGCTTCTGGGCCTGAAAGGTCTATTTGAAATAAGAGCCTTGTCTGCTGCTGTGCAGTTAGTACCACACCTATTTTTCTGTTCACAATCCGTTGATTAGAAGAAGAGGTGAAATGGGATATAATTAATTTTATAAAATAGAGATTTTAACCCTTTTAATACATGTCTGAGCTCAGAACAGGTTTCAGTTTAAACTGGTGCTCTAGTAGTCTTCAAGACTGCTGAAGTCTTCTTATAATGAGAATGAAGTATGATCTTTTTTCAGACTGGATTGAAACAGAGCAGGGTTCTGGTTTGCACTGTAGATGGGTCATTTGGTAGGATAGCATTTGTGTGGGTCTGGAGTTCCCCCACAGTCCAAGTCCTCACTCTTAGGAGTGAAACTGAATAGGACCAATTTTTAACAGACTGTTCCCACTTAGACAGTGATATTTTGTTAGTGGTGACAGGCAAGAGGACAGCCCAGTGAGCGTATTGTCTGAGACATGTAGGTACTAATACTGCTCTCTCCTCTCATCTCTTCTCCCTTATTTATTTCTTCCTCTGCTGTGACTGCTAGAAAGATGCCTTTATTTTTTACCAGCATTTAGGTCCCAGGCAACCAGGACAGCTGTAGGCTGGACTGACCAGTTTGGGAACTGCTGTTAAAAAATCCTTGACTTGTCAGCTGGGCCTGCCGTGTCAAAGGAGGACAAGTACTTGCATGTATCTGGTTACTAACAACACATTTTCTGTCTACAAACTCTTGTGTCTTGGCAAAGTGATGAAGAGAAGTAACTTCCAGGTAACCTGCATCAAATTCCTGTGGTGCTAAAAAGGGGAGGTTTTCCTTTGTTTTTTCTAATTTTTTAAAAAATTAAAGAATATTTTGAGAAATGGAGGGAAAGTGCTGTTTTGGCTTTATGGCTTTTTCTACTACTCTTGTCTCATTGTTTTGGGCCACCTTTACTTTTTAGAGATGTTCTTTCATCCACAAAGAGACTCCTTTTGTGAACTTGGTGAGTAGTTTGATGTTTGTTTCTGATTTTTTTCCTGTAGCTTATGCAGCAGCGTAATTTTAAAACTCCACAGGAAGGGTGTTGACAACTGCTCTTGCCTACCAAGCAACTGTGATGCACCTATTCTCTCCCAGCATGGGGTAAGAAGGAAAGGGAACTCTTGAGTGCTTAGCACTGACATTCTTTTTTTTCTGGACAGAATTTGGGCTGAAGGATTAAGTCTTTGGATCTCTGTAAAGAGACTTGGGATGGGATACTTAACATAGACATTTGGATCTTGAGCAAAGGAGATCAATCATAAGCTGTTTCTAAGGACTTTAATTTCTTGTAAGGAATGTCCTTGTAAGTAATATATACCCTTGTAAGTAATACCTTTATAAGATGATATTTCTAATGGGGTCTTGAACAAAGTAATTTCCTGAATTAAAATATTTTTTCCTTAATTTTGTTGGAGTTGTCGGCACTGGAAGTATTATTAGCAAATGGAGGCCTGATTTCTTCCTTCAATGGGATAGTGATAATTCAACTTGGAGGAGATACGTTTTATTCCCCTGACCCAAAGCACTTGATTCCAGAAAACCATTCACTGGGGTAGACTCTGAACCTATACATGAGTTGGAGTTGTACAGAAGTCACCTGGATGAGTTCAGACATCCAGAGGCCTTTACTCTAGGTGCCTTAAGGTACACAAGTAACTGTTTTAAGTTCATCACAGACTGATGGACAGATGTGCTCTGTTGGAAAGAAGCACAGGAGTGCGATAGAAGATGCTGGGCCTTGGAACCTCAACAGGTTTTGCGTTTTCTCTCATCACCTAAGTTTGCCCCTTGGTACCATTTTTCTTTTTCCTCCTCAGAACTCAATGTTTTCAGACAGCAACCTTAGGCAATGCCTTACAAATCTCTTCAGTCTGAAATATTGCTATTCCTTTGAAAAGTGGTACAGTTTCCAGAGCTAAGAAGACAGTGAAGAAGTGCATATCAAGCAGTTAGATGAAAGACTAGAGTACATGCAGGAGACAAAGGTGAACTTATAAAGTAAATCAAATTCATCCTCTACTAGTCCATCTGTCCCAAAAATCTAAGGAGTCCTGTCCATACTTTTCCAGTATCTTGAGCTGGCACCAGTTCTACTATTTGCTGCTCTGCTTGCAATTTGAACATGCTAGTTTAATAGTTATGACCATTCTAGTTTAATGACATTGAGATGTTAAGAATAGTGCAATTTCCTACTACACCAGAGAAAAAACTTACTGAGGCATAAGAAGGTATCAAGTTTGTGCTACCCATTTTTCTGACATCTTAAAGTCTAGACTTATTTAATTACCAGTGTGAATGTATTAGATCCAGAGATCTCCTTTATTCAGTGAAACTGGGACATACGTTGTTTCAAGCAGGTTCAAGCTGAGAAGTAGAGGTGCCAAAGAACATGTTTGGAGTCCAGCTTTACAAACAGATGGCTGCTCCAAATGAGGCAACTGTGGTTTTCTTCCTTGGTCTGCTTTTGGTTTGCTTATGTGACCTTGCTCTCATGTTTCTTGCTTTCATCGGCTTTTCTTAAAGCACTTGAGGAGACAGTGTTTTACAGGAGAGACAGTGGGATTGATTTTGTTAAGAATTTTGTGTTATATCTTAGATTAGGGAGAGGGACCATTTGAAAACCAGATCTTCATTGTTATAATAAAGTAGCTTTTATAATCTATTTTCTTTTTTGTTGTTGTTGTACTGATAAAGACAACCTGGTCTAGTGCAAGATGTCCCTGCCTGTGGCAGGGGGGTTGGAACTAGATGGTCTTTGAGGTCCCTTCCAACCCAAACCATTCTATGATTCTATTATTTCATTAATGGCATGTAAAGAGTTGTAAAGAAGGAAAACTCTTCTTGGGTTGTACAGCTTATTGTGTTTGCAGGTGTGGGATTATTACCTCCCAGCTTTTTCTAGTGCTTTGTGCTAGCAATTTACTGGTTTCTGCAGTGTCATCAGATGCAGCTGATTGCAGCGGCAGTGTGCTTCCATGGGTATACAGGTGACGGAAGAGTCCTCAAATATGATGTAAAGTATGTAGAATACTGATCGTATTCCACTGTCATCTCTCAACAAAATCTTCATTTGACACTACCTTAAATAGAGAGACCTTGGCGTGCAACAAAATTCTTAGGCTGTTTTATTAGTTAAACTAAAGGAAGAAAAGTGCAGTGGTTCAGTATATTTCATTTGATGTGAAAGTTATTTTTCAAACGTATTTAGGACTCTTAAATTTCAAGATTTATTTTCAAAAACACTTGATGGGAAGCACACAAAAAATCAGATCCACTAAAAATGTATTTTTGCCATGATTTTTCATATTGAAAGGCCAAATCTTTGTTGGCCCTCCAGACTACTCTCTTACCACTTATGTCAGGTAGAAAGGAGGCAGGGGTACCATTAGTGGGCTGGTTTAGTATGATATTACAGAAAGTAGCAGTTGCTAGTCCATTTTCTGAAAAGTTAAATCCTCATGAAGAATTGGCTCTTGAAGCTTTGTAGGTAGGAGGTCTTTAACATCCCATTGCATCTGATGGTTAACAGGGATAGTACTTCCGGAGATGTTTCCTTCCTTCAACAAAAATAGTTAAAAGAGACTGTTACTACTGATCTACCACAGGGTTATTTTCATAGTTTTCCTCTGGAACTGAGGTACTACACTACCAGCAGATACAGGTTTCAGGTCCATAAATGTGAGTGAATGTTTATGGTTGCAGTAGCAGAGAAGGACTGATGGAAAAACTGACATGGAAACTGGATTTGAAATTTGAACTTAAGTGGGAACATGTTCACCCACAAAAAAAAGTTCTACTTTACTTTAAGAAGCTGTTAATTTGATTGTGGGGTAAATTTAATTCTTTGCAGGATAATTTTGTGCTATTCTGAGCTCCTTTTTACCACTGTCCTGGGGAAGCAAAGCATGGCTCAGTTCTTATTCTCTGCTTAGAACAAGTATAGCTTGAATGAGAATTTGTCTTTATACTGAAAGTTTATTTCTTAAGATCTTTCTGTATGCATGCTCTTGTTTCAGCTCCAAGCAGACAGTAGGATAGTGGCAAGGGTTGTTTTCATTTTCAGGGATACTGAGGCCTGAAACAATGAGGTGATTCCTTGTATTCCCTTTCCACAGTCCATTTCGTTATACCTTCACACAAAAAAAGAAGTGCAGCTGAACCAATTCACTTTTTTGGGTTGTTGCCTGCACTCTTGGAATCTGTTCCAGCAAAGTCTCATCTTTTAATGCTCATGTGAACAGTAGCACAGTAGTGTACCATCTGCACCCTAGACTAACTGTGTTCACCTTATAATGTCTTTAGAAATCGAAACATTACGAAGTCTTAAGCAGACAAGAAGTGTAATGCTTGACATGTTTTCTGTTTTTTCAGTGAAGCTGTTCCATAACATCTGCCTGATTCTGGAATAAGCCATGCAATTAATCTAACAGCCCTAATGACAAAGCGATGTGACAGATCAGAAGCGAGCATATAAGGTTACCCCTTACCCTTTAGCAACCGTATGTTGCAATCCCTCTTGTGCAAGGCACAGTTCAGGTACAGAGTATGCAATTTCACAGTCTGGATACAGTATCGCTGCCACACAGATGAAATATGAGTCAGTATATCCGAAGACTGCTGTCAACAAGCACAAGTTTTATGTGTCCAGTGTGCCATAGATGGCATCTGTTCTGTGGAGTTTTACGGGATATTATGTCATTTTGCTTAAGGGTGCTGAATAGGTACCTATGTAATAGAAATTCAGGATTATATTCTGTTTCCATCGGTGTGTATCTTGAAGAACTGGAGGTTACAGCAAATGTACAAGCTTTAAAGGAAACTTATAGAACGTGAAGGGAACTTGTTATATCTCTCTAGACCAGAACAGCGACATATTACATCTACATAAGTGTCTGTAGATGTAATCTGCTTCAGTAAGTTATGCTGGACTTTTGAATAGTAGAGTTGTGTGGGACCTATACAATTTCAGAAGTACCTTTATGTTTTTATTACGCTCTCAAGACTTAATTAATATGTTTATAATACAGTGAATCTGTTAGAACTTTAGAGGGGTCTGGGTGGACTTCCGGAAGTTATCTGTTATCTTGTGTTGAAGTATATCAGCATGACCATTTAAGTGCTGTGAGCTTAACTTAACTCCTGTTCAATACAGTGGTAGCAATGTATTTGAATCTAAATGTATGCTTGCATTGCAAGTTACGCCTTTATTTTTCCATATTCAGAACATTTCAGTTTTGCCTGTTGTTTTGACGAGGGTTTTTTTGTTGTTTGTTTGTTGTTTTTTTTCTTTCAGTAAGTAGTGGAAAATATATTTCCAATGTTCATATTTGTTTTAAAACAAAGAAGTTGGGGCTGAAAGAAACAGAAGACTCATGATGCTCAGTCAATTTTGGAAAATCCTGATTTCCTGGCGGTAGTATATTATTCCATTGTAATTAAAACTGTTATAGCCATTACTTGAAGTTTTCTCCTGTATTTATCATGTTCCTTTATAGTGATCATGTTCTCTAAACCTATATATTACTTATACCTGTATGTTACTTTTCATGCCAGTTTAAACAGGCGTATTAAAGAGTAAATCACTATGGATTTTATCTGGAATGCCTAGATTTGCCACATCAGTCTGACACTGACCTAAATGCAGCTAATCTTATTTTGTTTTAGAGCAAGCAGGTGAAGAACTGGCTGATAGGGTCTGGTCTTACAGGCTGTATAACTTGTAGTATGTTGTCCTGCTCTTAAAACAGGAAGTGCGCAAGAAGAATACTACTTTAATTGCATATACTCCCACACACATGCAATAATTTAATAATTGAACTTGTCCGCACATGATGATATAAAAATTAGCAGACATAGGTGGATTACACCATCTTTGTATATTTTCCATATTTGAACGTAGGCTTAGGAACTCAATAGGGACAAAATAAGATACAGCCAGCAGCCTTGGCTTTGGTGCCTGCTGTCAGCCACCTAAATTGCTGTTTAGCTGGCACTTAAGCCAAAGCCAGTTGCATTTCCTGGACATGACTGTGAGAAGCACTAAGAAGAAGAGTGAAGAAGGGGAGAAAGAAAAAAAGCACAAGGAAAATAAGAAGATATTTTGGAACAGAGAGAAGAGTAGAAAAGATAGAAATTCCTTACAGAGAAAAAGCAGTAAGGTAAAGCATTTCCAAATCATCGTCTGATCTTACAGCATTGCTGAGATGTGTGTTTTCAGCGTATGGGAGAAGCTGTCTTTTAACTACCATCCAGTTTGCTTTGCTGTAATCATGGCATCTGCAGATACACCTCCGGTGATTTACATCTTGGTACTCCTTGGGTATTATTGGTGGTTCCTAAAGAAATATCTATAATCTAAGTTTCAAATCTCGCTGGAGCCAGAGTACAACTGGTCTGCAATACAGTGGCTCCCTCAGAAAATGATTGCTTAGAAACTTGGTTGTGTGACTCTTCATCTTGGGTTATCACTCATTTTTCCAAAGAAAACTTAGAATTCTGTCCCTGCTGTGTTGAACAGGGATTCAGTCTTGTCAGTTAGTCACCTGGGTGGCATGCTTTTCAGAGAGCAGATGTATTATTATTTGGGAGTACTCTTGGGACCTGTGGTGATTGCTGCCTCAAAAATTATGATGGCATCTGCCTCTCTAATAGCAGATATTGTGTGTGATACAGCTGGGTTTACTCAAGTAATTTGGGACTGGATCAAAACCATAATGTGTGGAATGCATGGGTGGCAAAAGATGGGATAAAGAATAGCAAGGTAGCAATGCAATTTCCTAAACATACATTTATGTAGCAATTAGAATGATGAAAGCATTCTAAAGGGCAGTAGATCTGTTTTGGCATAATACCAATTTAGGAATGAATTACACGTGCGAAAATTTGTGAGAACATAGTCAACATTCTCAGTATTGTTAAAGTTTCTGTAAAATTCCACTGGATAAATTAAAATGTTAAATATGATGAAGTCATGTAGTAGAAGTGCTAACAATAGAACAGATACTCTTGTTTCTATTATGATGTGAGACAGAGTGTGGCATCTAGGCCATGGTCTGAATGAATGAGTGAAAAGGAGATTGTTGATCCAAGTGCTTCCTATTTGGAAGATGTTACAAAAGTGAGGGGATGGCTCGATTAGGGTAGAAATCTAAGCTGCTAGTCACTAAGACCAAGCAATAAGTGATGTTTTGGGAGGATACTCTTTGGTGTTATTTTTCTTCAGTTAAATATGATTAACTTGAATGTACAAATCATGATTTGTATAAAGTTCTCCAAATTATCTGCACGACTTTTATCTTGCAGCCCTCCTGGGAATACTTTCAACTCAGTTTTTGAGGAGCAGGATATTAGTGGATAAAGAAGTGACATATATTCAGATACTCAAATTGTAAGCAAGCTGTCGAAAGAGTAACAAGACGCAGAGTCTGAGTGGAGGTAGTGCAGATAATGTAAGGCTGTTTACCCCAATAACTTCCCCAGACATTTTGGTGGTTCTCCTGCTTCTGATCTTACAAAGCCTGTTTTCTCTCTTCAGTGATCTGCTGGTTTTGGCGGTTTTATTGTTTGTTTACTTTCTGTCTTTACTCTGAATCAACCTTTGCTTCTGATGTCTTACGGGTTATGTGAGTGTGTGGGTCTTATGAAATCTTATTTTGAGGGAATAAGAATCTTACTAGTGTATGGGTTATATGCATGTGTTTAATGACGTACTGAAGATTCTGTGGATTCCTCCACTGCTGTTGGTTTGGCTGTTTCTTTGATGCCTCTCCTGCAACGTTATGTTCCCCAGCATCTGTACTGTCTTAGCAAAGAGTGCCAGGACATAGGTGCCTTTTAGCAGTTCACTCTAAACCTCTTCTGTCCAGCTCCGCTTTAGGAGATGTGACGCCATGGGATGAGGTATGGTGGAAAGTGGCCTTCAAGTTTCCAGGATTCATTAAATCACTACAGAACCTCTCTACTGACATTTTAGTTATACCAGCAAATAAAAGTTTGTAATGATGTTGCTCTGGTCGGGGCCTAGGACAGATGGAGACCTTCCTTTTGAGTCACAGCATGTGCTACACACAAGTGTACAAGTATAAACAGGAAGCTATTGGGTTTTCTTTTTTCTTGGTCAGAAATTTTTTGAGAGTTACTGAAATAACAGTGTGGGAAACACACTGCATAAACTTGTTTTGTAGGAAGAAGCTTAGCCACCTTGACAACTCCCACCTTCAAACTGTTCCAGCTTTTACATTCAATTTTTGAAGCAGCAATTGGCTTTTGGTTAGAGCTAAACTGAGCAGTGCCAGGCTATGGCAAACCTCTGTAGTTCAAAGCGGAGCCCTTCAACTGGCACCTTGCAGAGACTGTCAGCTGTGTTTTCTGGCAGCTACACAGACCGCAGAGTACTCAATTATTTTGCATCAGAGTAAAGTGCTTGCTATAATAGCCAGGAAAGAACTGCCTTAAACCCTTGCTGCTGTTTGGTTTTGCATGTTGTATGAATAATGATTTTTGTTCCCTTCTTTCTGTATTGGGTATTTACTGGCCGCAGCTATGGGCAACTTGGTTTGTAAAGCCAGATCCTTAACTTGCAGTGGAGGAAGTTTTCCTCTTTCTATACATGTTAAGAGCTCATTCCTAAACCTCTGTAACAGGATTGGTTTTTTTGGTTTTGGTTTTTTTTTTTGGCATGGTTAGAAGGAGAGTACTTCAAAATGATTTAGGGGAATGCAAAAAACCTGATCTCAGAGCTAGTGCTGGAGGAGAGTTGCTCTGACCACAAACTGTAGAGTAATCAAATGCTGTACTTCTGTCTATAAAGTGCTTACTGCTGGCCCCCTCTTCCAGATCAGTTTGAGTAGAAGTTTTGTTTGCCATGTTAAATGCCTTCTGAAGCATGGTGTGGCTTAAGCAGAATGTAGAAAAGGCTTAGAAAGTGGTTTAGTTCACTAGAACGGTAAAGTAGAATCATAAACTGAAAGTTATTCTTTGTTGTGTAGGGGGAAGAAGGCCGTTCCACAGTTGTTTCCTACAGCACATTGTTAGTGCATTGTTCCACTAGTGCTGGTGCATTATGGGCTGTGCAGAGCTCCCCAGTCAATATGCTCCTAGGTACTTGCTATCTGCTAAATGGCATTAAAGGACAGCATATTTTTTCTGTCCTGTCCTCTCCCCAGGTGAGCAGTCCTTATTAGAGCAACAGTTGTATCGTGAATTGGGGAAGAGGTGACTGTCCTCAGAGGAGGTAGTTACTAGCCTCAGTGTTCTTTTCAATAATATTAACTGTTTGATATATCATGTCTCTGACTTCATTTACTTGCTTTGATTACATTTCAGGTATCACAGGTGGCAAAGAAAACGCCGGGTTTTTTTCTCCAAGTGAATCCTGCAAGACTGCTGATTTGGAAGCTCTGAGGTGTTGATGATTACCATACCTCAGGTATTCTGTTTCTAGCCTGCTTTATGGGGGGGGTGCATGTATTATCTGTTTTCCCCATATGCGTAATAGTAGGTCATTTTGACCAAATGATAAGGTTGAACATGATAAAGTTGCGGGGTGGTGATCAGAATGGTCCTCTGGAGAAAAATCTCTTCAGTCATCAGGTCAGTCTAGTCCTGCAGGTTAAGACCAACACATACATTGACACAGTGGATGATTTGTTTGATTTCTGAATTTTGAAAGCATAGATCACACAGCTAAACACCTTTGACCCCACTACCAACTGCTGAGGCTATGCCTTGTGACTGCATGCTGCTGAAGCACAGTATGACTTACCAAGTTGCAGGCTACCAGAACACTAAGCTGTTGACCTACAAAATCATCGTCTCTCTCAGATCTGTGAAACCTTCTGTATTCTTCAAAAGACACACATATAAATAGCTTGACTTTATGTCTCTTTTGTATAAGTTTGAAAGTGTTCATAATCAACTGTAGTTGCTGCCACTCTCCTTACCTGCCATATTGAGCACTTTGATCCAAACTGTGGGAAACAAAGATTTCTTCTGTTCTTTCATACATTTAGCTTTTCTGATAACTATACAGAGCTGTGGCTTAAAGTTGATAGATTGGGCCCTACAGATGATGGAGCTCCTTTTCAGGACAAGGTTTTAGATTTGTGGTACAAATAATTGAAAGATATTTACAATTAAATTATCGCTTGTTTTCCCTATATTCCTCCATTTTTAAACAACTAGACATTTTGCCTTGTCTTGATCAGCCCTACTTTATAAAGACAAATAAATCCTGTCTCCTGTTACTTAATACTGAAGCTACCCTCACTGTCATCCTACTGGAGTGTTTAGTGCTCACAGCAGTCCCACTCAGTTTTGAGTTACTGGCAGTTAAGTTGAGGGCCTGCATAGGTCAGGCTTGACCTCAGTTACTGACTCCCACATGATTTTAGACAAATTTTGTCTCTCAGCATCATGGAGTTAAGGGTAGTTTTTTGTAACTGAAAAACACCATATTCATGTTGGGAATTATCAGAGTTTGTTAGAAAGGGTGCAGTGCAACAACTGAAGATGCCGTAGCTTCCTTACAGATCTTTGCTTTGAAAAACATCTCTGAAATCCTGAGCTTTTTTGGACAGTTGGTGAGGCACTGTGTCACCAACCTGCTTCTCCCCTGTCCACCCGTCCACCCTCCCCACCCATTAACTTGAGATTGGTGTGAGAAGCCAGTGAGAAGCCATGCTCTTAAATGGATGTCAGTTGACCTTCGTACATCTGGTTTTCAATATCTGTGCTTGCAGGAAGTCCAGCTTTCTCCACAGTGTGTTAGGTTTTTTGTCTCTGTTACCATAGTGTCGTAACAGGACTCTGCTTTTGTATTTCTGTTTCTTTGTATGCTTTCCCTGGACAAGAAAATGAGTGGTTTTAATTGAAATGTCACTGAGATGGAACGCATGATTTAGAGTTTTTTCTTAAAGCAGAACACATACATGGTTTCCTAAAGCTATGATTTAGACCAGAAATAAAACTGATTTTGGCCACTGCGTGTAGAGTAGGGCACTTTAAGTTCTAGGGGATAAACTGCTGGCTTCTAGCAGGTAAGCCATTGTATTGCCTTGTACAGAGAGACCTGCCCTCTGGTTCGTCTGTACACGAAGGAGAAGAGTAAGGCCATGATAGGGGATCTGAGACCACGTTTTTGTGTGTGCATCTTTTGCTGCTCCATATCACTTATGTCACCCAGCTGGCGTTTCTTCAACAGAGTTCAGTGGTGTTAGTTTTAGGCTTTTCTGTGGGAATTATGTGGATGTTCTGAGAGCGTAGGAGTGAGCAAGAAATCATATTTTAACTCTCTCACTATCTACTCAATTATGCCAGTGCTTTTAAAAGTCAGAATGTAGATTTAAGAGTGAATTAAGCTGAACAGAACAGAGAGATTTGTGAAGTTCAACTGTAGTTTAGTAAGAACTTCTTGCTGTCTTGTGAAAGGAGAGTGTTCAGAGTTTAAAGTAAAATTTTAGCTCTATTGAACTCAGTATCAGAGCTCCCACTGATTGCAGTATAGTCAAAATTTCATCTTCAGAAACAGGTTAGAGTTGGAAATTAAACAAGCTGGAGTAGACAAATGTGTATTATCACGGAAAATTGTCATGTAATTTCATTTGTATCTCCTCTTCTTCAAGGCCGTTAAAATTTTCTTACTCCTTTCACCTGTCTTTTGTATATTGTTTTTAAAGGAACGAAGGGTAACAGTTTTGTGTTGCAGCAAATTCTGCACCAAGCGTGCTGCGAAGGTGTAACTCTATCCACAGAAACTGAAAGATTTTGGCAGAAGCAGGGTTAGTGAGCTGGTTCTTTTGCTACTCCTGCTGCAGTAAGCTGAACCACCCAGTCCACCAGTGTGGTAACTGTTTACAAGAGCCATGATTGTACCAACAGCTGGCGAAACAATGCGCACAGACACTCATAAAGGCTTTGGTGTAATAGAGGTGGAAGGATGTAGCAGGTCACAAAGGCTTGGTAACTGAAAACAGAGGCTGTGTACTTAGAGAGAATGTGGTTTAGTGACTGTGCTTGCACATGTGCTAGCCACAGGTTAGAGCAGTAAAAGCCTGCAAACCAGGGAGAGAACTGGAAGAACGTGGGTGTGTAAGAATTAAAAACAGCATTCAAAGGAAATGTCAGAACTACATACTTCACTGTGATCCATCACTCCGTCAAGCTTCAGCTTTCGTAGCTGTCTGACCTAAAGGGAGTTCTCCACCTGCTTAAAGGGTTTGGGAGTTCTGAAATGATTACAGCAAACACCATGATTCACTAAAGTGGCCGTGGCTGAAAAAGTACTCGCACGGATTTCCTATTCCATCCGTCTCATCCTCTGCCTTCCACACAGACCTTTCCTTTTGCTGTCGTCTTCTCTGTGCTGTGTGGCCAAGCAGGGGATCTAAGAAATTGATTGGGATGAAAAATTAGTGATTTGTTTAATTACTGCAGTTCATGTCTTAGTCTCATACAGTTCTCTGCAAGGGGTTATCTAAGCACCTGGGCCATGCACCATAGGGGAGATGGCAAGAAGGCAGGAACATGAGAGGGGAGGAGGTGAGGCAGGACTGACTTCTCAGAAAAAAGTGTCGCCATACATACCCCTGCATGCCTGTCTGTCTGTAGAGGGTCAAGACCTTGAATTCCTGGATGACAGAAGAACAGAGGCTGAAGTTCAGTGAAATCTAAACCATGCGGGTTTTTTTCAATTTCTTTACTGTTCTGAGAGGCACCTATTTCAGTTCCCCTTAAACTGTGTGCTGCAGTAAGGCTGTGTTCCTCACTGGATTGGTAAGGATGCTGTTACAGTATAAACTTGCAGTGAAGAACTAGGTGCCAGGGTATGCTCAGTATCTTCGTGGTGATCAGTGTACCTTTCCAGAACTTCAGACGAGGTGTAATTACGTTTAATACTTGTAAATGGCACTAGAATGATACTGGTTAAGAGGTGAATCCTCTGTTAAAACACATTTATCCACACAGTGAAAAGCATGCTTCATTTGGGTTAATAAACAGCACTTATCACCTAAAATTTCTGCAGTCATATCTGATTCTGCTGCTGTCAAACAGCTGATGTACTTCATAGTAGAAATGACTGCTGTTTAAATCAACTTCTGTTTTGTACGAACAATTTTCCTAAAAGAAAAGAGGGACTTCTCCTTTTTGTAGTCTGTATAAAAGGGAAATTTGTTGAAAGAAGTAGAATTAAATAGTTGTAAATAAAGCATAGGGTTACTAAAATGCAATAGTTCTACGTAACATTGCCTCTGAAATATGCTCGTGACAAATATGATAATATAGTTAATGACACTTGTCTAAAAAGGACTGAAAACATCACGGTTTATGCCCTAATGCCCACCCAAGCCATTGCTACTCAGTCATGACAGAGGGACTGACTCTGTTGTTTAGCTTTTTGTTGTTTTTCAATTTTATCCCTATGAAAATGTCTTTATTTTGGCAGAATCATAAAGAATCATTTTATTCCCTTCTCAAATGTTGCCATAACATTAGCATAGGTTAGAGATTTTCAGGGAGAAGCTGATCCAATTTAGTCATTGTTTGTCACATGTTACAGGACTATGTTCATTTTTAAAGCACCCAGTTCTATAGACATTTATCCATTCTATTTTTGCTTTTACTTTCCAATCTTTTACTGTAGAAATGGGGTGGAGTGGAGCTTCTAAACAAGAAAAGAATCAAAGGTCATTTGTATTTACTCCTCTGAGCCTTGACACTTTGATTAGGAAAATACTATTTAAGCTGTTCTCTGTGATCTTTTACCACTGTGGCTTTCATTAGTCTGATGAAATCACTAGCTCCTTTTTTTTCCCAGGCGCAGACAAAACAGAGGCTAGTTATTGCATGTCAAATGAATGGATGTTGCTTTTTGTGGGAAGTGTTTCTGACTATGGGAAAGCTTCTTCCCACTCAGCGTTTTCCACCTGAGTACCTTGAGGCTGCAGTGTTGTTATTGTGGTTATTACATATGGAGTAGTGTGAGGTAATCCCAGTTGCTTAGAGGTAAAGGAAGAACTTTGAGAAACCCCAGGAATCCTGTCTTGGGGAGAACTTTAAGCCAAATTCTGATTTTTTTTTCCTAAAGTTTCTGGGACTTATACTACAATAAACAAAATCAAACTCTTATCCTGAAACATTAAGCTTCCTTTCACTGGATGCTACCATTTACTAATGTTATTTTGTGTGTTAATTATTATACTCTAAGCTTCACGTAAGTAACACAGAAACCGTGGACAAAGGGTGCAGCAGGACATTGTGTGGTTCTGCCTGAAAACTTTCCCTGTAGAAGCCATGGAGAAGCAATCCAAGCCAGCACCTGGGAAACTGAGACACCGTTTACTGTGTATACTTCTTCTAAGTCTTACAGCAGTAATCAGACACCCTTAATTCTGGGAGCTTAGTCTTCATGGAACTTGCAAGGTTGTTGAGGATAGGATGGAATGTAGGCGAAGGTACACTGACCCTCAGAACCTGGTTCTTCTGTTTGTCTATACTGCTTTTAAGAGACATTTTCTCAGTAATCTAAATTTGCTGTGATCCTTTTTCCTTTCCATTTTCTTATGGCACAACCATAAGGCAAATCTTAATCTCCTTGTGTACGTTATAGATTTGTAAGGGGAGCAGTTTCTGCCAATGAAGAATGTTGTCTCTTCTCATATCATGAACTTGTCACTATGAATAGAAATAATTGCACAACATTTTGTGTCCTTGTGGTTTCACGTAAAACTTAGCTAAACTGCAGAAATTTAAGTATATAAATAAGATGCGTATATTATTATTGTTCCTACTCACTTGGCTTTGTAAATATGCAAGGCGTTTTCAGATTTCAGGACAGGCCTTTCCTTACTGAATAATTCTTCATACTTCAGTGTGTTAACCAGAGAACCTGTTCGTTGTATAGTATAACGCTGGAAGTAGAAAAAGTGTACCTTTGCTCAATCAGAAAAGAGCATGGTATGTGTATGTGCCTCCATATAATGTATTTTCTGCCCCAGTTGTCTGATGTAGCAGTAGTAAAATGGCCCCTTGTATGATAATGAAGTATGAAGCCAAACATGAGAAGTCTACAAAAGGTTGGACATCAGCAGAATTTGGATCATATGTGTGTTTTCCTACAGGCTTCAGCTGGCTTTGGATCAGACTATGCAAGAGGTCAAAATGGAGACCTATATTTTGGAAAGAAAAATGTAAAAATTGGCTGATGCAGTGTTGATTTTCAGTGTCTTGCTGAATAGACCACTTCCTGTGTGTTTGATGCTGGAGAAGTCCTATGTCCTCACTTTCTTGATTAATAAAATAGGAATTATACCATATAGCTTCCCAGCAGCCCTCTAAATCTTGTGTAATGCTCACTAGAGTGCTGTGATGAAAGGTGTGCATTTATAAACAGTGTGTCATTTAATGTCCTTATTACCTGTGATTTAATAGAAAGTATATGGCAAAATGATATGTTTTTAACTCAACAATGACTTGGATATGATGGTGATCACAGTGTGTGGTTTGTGGTGGGTGTTTTTTTAGTGCTATCTGCATGGGTAGGACTAGTTTATGATTTCTTATGCTGACTTAGTATACCGATATTTGGACTGAGTTGCTATCTCTATATGTGCATGTTTGTACATGAGGCTGAGGACACCATTGATTACTGTGGTGCTGACACTATAGATGAAGGTTGTGAGGGTCTGGTTCTCCAAATCTGCGGTTGCCCTCCTCAGTCATGGCTCTGCCAGCAAGAGAGTTCACCCAGCTGTGTTATTCATGCCGTAGAATAATCCCTGAGAAAAAACTGTTGGTGACTGTCACACATCTTCAAATATAGATAGCTCTGAAAAGAAAGAAGGGAAGCTGGGGTGCTGGAAGGAGTTATCTATCTGAGCTGGCCATACCAGGTCAGACATACATTAGGCATCTAGTTCAGAAGAGCACCCAGAACACTGGCTCTGTATACCATCGAACCAAAGACCATGAGCCCCAACGCCATTCTTTATGCCCTGTCGTACAGTTAGGACGTCTCCTAAAAGTTCAGAAACTGATTTCTATCACGTTTGACACGGATATAAATCAGGAGCAGTTCTGCTGACATTGCTGTGATATAAGAGGGTCTTCTCTCATAAGAGCAAAATAAGTTAGCAATAGTCAATTTTACATGGGAGGTGCTACTGTACCACAGATTTCAAGGAGTTACGATCCAGTCTAACCAATACTACAAGATTGTTCCCAGTGTTTCATCTCTGAGGTAACTCTCCCAAGACCAATTGAGATGATGAAACTGGGAGCATTTCTCGTTCTTGTCAGATGAAAATTGTCGTGGAAGTGAAAGTGGTGGCCAACAAGCCAAGTTATGTTCTCAGTGCATTAAAAATCAGGAGGTTTTGCTTACCATTTCTTGTTGAGGTTATCTGATGAGTTTTCCTTTTGCTAGTGCTATGCAATTCTGAAGCAATAGCTTTGCTTTTTAAGTCCAACACCACAAACTTTTATTTGACAGGACGTGATCTGGGGTGGAATGACAAACCTCTCATCACTGATTGTTGATTCAAACACAGTGCAACAACATGTTGGAAGTCCAATGGTGAATGAGTTCCTGCAGTGGCTTAGTGATTCAGTCCAAAGCAGAGGAGTGGCCACCCTACCATTAACTACAGCCACTTTATTGCCGAAGCAGTAAAGATGCTTTTACAGCCAGCAGACTCTGGCTAGAGCTTTCCTATTAGCTTCAGCCTCTGAAGGATCCAAACCTAAAGTGTCTGTCTTTTAATCTCTGCTGAAAATCAGGTGAGCCTATTCTTTTGCCTCTTGTGAGTAAAGTGAAAGCTTCTTTATTCCAGGGATGTAATGGGGATGCTGTTTGTAACTGTTTAGAAAAGCCTGCAGGAAAGCAGTGTGTTTCAAAAGCAAGGAGAAGAGTTTCAAAATTATTGTCTATTTCTTCATTAGTTTCTGTTAGCTTTTGAATGAAGACAAGGGTTAATTAGATAGCAAATACCCTCACGAAGCAGTATGAAAAAAACATTTCAGAGGGTTGATTCACTGCAGGATTTCTGTGAAATTCAGGTCATACACTTTTCTATTTTGTATTCTTGCACAGGAGAAATGCATGAAAAAACAAGTGTATCAGTCCCCTGGCTTTGCACAGCCTCCCGTCACATTTTAAGAAAGAAAAAAACAATCAGCTTTTAGCAGAACTAGGTGTCTAAGAGAAGTTACACAGTGAGTTTGACTTACATAGTCCAGCTTTGCAAAGATAGTATGTAGTTTCATATTACATGAAGTGATAAAAAGATGAAAGAGGGAGAGCCTTAGCTTTTATTGCAAGAGGCAGAACAGAAGACTCTCTGTACAGGAAATGTGTAGGAAATTCTTGTTTGTTCTGATTCTGACTTGGTGGGTTAAAGAACAGTTTCATCTGGCTGCATAGTAGAATACTCTTTTGGATTAGTCTTTGGGGTGAATTTGACAGTGATGCATGTGTGCTTCCACAGACAATTTCAACATGTTATTTGTGGTACACAAAAAACTTGAGATAAGTTATTTGCTGAATGTTTTCGTTGCTTTTTCTGTGCATTAATTGGTTTTGTGCAGATTTACTGAATGTATGGAGAGGATTGGGAAAGAGTACGTATTTAATACAGTTAATTATGTTTTCATATTCAGTAGAAAATAGCTTATAAAATATGTTTTTCTTGGAAAAGGTTTAATAGCAGTGAGTACTTTACTTCAAAATACGTCTTTTGAAGATGATGCTCAGCTTGTTGTTTTAAATAAAAAGTCCTGTCATGTTGTGGTGAATGTTTACAAGTGAGGAAGGCAGTCAAAGTAGCCACATGAAAGCATCGGGTATATTAAAGTGAGGAAAAAAGTAGTTACCCGAGCTTTAGAACTCTGGAGCTAACGTCCTTATTGCAAACTAGGACACTGGCTCCATGCCATCTCAAAGTGTGTCAGTCACAAGCTCAGTCCGTGCAGCACTACCCACCTATTCTTTGAAAGGCTTTTAAATAAACAGCTGACTGCCACAGAGCGTTTGAGAACTGGGGGTTGTGGGTCTTGGTAACAAACAACAAACTGTAGGCCAAAGTTGTCTCTTTAAAGTGCCTTCATTTCCTGCCAATGACAAATAAATTGTTCCAAGGCTAGCTTTGTTTAAAGTCATCTTTCCCCAACCTTTTGTCAGGTTTCAGAATCTATGGGTTTGAATGTTCGAGATCACTCTGTTTGAACATTACTCCAAGGGCATGTCAGATAGAACAATAGTATCCCTGAATTCATCCCTGAACTCCTGTTTTGCAGGCACAGAAAGAATAGCTGTTTATAAATTCATGATTGGAGTATTTCTCCATCATGCTATCAGTAAAAAGAAAAACAAGCACTTATCTGCTGGTTTTGTTTAGCTGCTGCTTGCTGGCAAATTGGCTGGATGCTAATCTCTAAGCTATTTGGGAAGGGATTTTTTTATACCATTTATGTTCTATTGTGTGGGGACAGGGTCTAGCACACCAGATTTCTCTTTGCTTGGGTACATGTTGCTTTCTTGTGGTGCTTAAGAAAAAAGAAGCACCTTTTTCTCTTCCTTTCTGCCCCTCAGCAAAGCTTTGGGCAACTGTCTTCAGAAGAATTTAGTGTTTTCCACAAACAGCCTAGTAAAATTTTCATGGACATGATTTCTGTTAAGGGAAACAGTGGAGCATGCATAATCCAATGATGAGAATTCATCAGCCACTGATAGGGTGGGATTTTTGTAGTGCTGTACAAAGTTAAAACATACTGTGTTATTTAATTTAAATAATGCACATCATTAAGTGTTTACTGTCTGTCTTTAATCATAAAACCTTCAATAATAAAACAAAAGTTTAATTGAGTTAGCCCCTATCTACCCTATCACCTACTAATTGCTTACTCTTACTGGTGATAATGCTCTTCTGTGCATGTATATATAAGAACAAACAAAGCTCTAATGCAGTGAATTATTTTTTTCAGTAAGACTGGCTGTTAAAACCATTCTTTGTTACCAGAGTAGGTTAGATGGAACAACACAAAGTCTATGCTCTTTCTGTTCTAAGAATGTCAATGCCAAGTGGAGAAGACAAGTAGAGCTATAAAGAAAGTGGTAGCTTCACCATTGCTTTATAATCATCCTACACGATCCAATAGAAAACTGAGACCACTACTTAATTTCTGAAGGTGAATCAAGAAATAAAACAATCTCTGTAGAGTTCTGCAGAAAACAGGAATTATTTCTGTGCAATAATGTAGGTTTTCTTCTAACTAGGGTCTGTGAGGTTTGCAAAAACAAACAGCTTGTTAATTAAGAATAGAGAACAAATATGGAAAAATCTTGTTCAGGGTTTTTTTTCCTACAGAGAACAGTGAAGCTATCACTTTAGGCGCAGTTAGATGAGACTTCTAAATTGTCACATATTATTTTGTCTACTAAACTTATACATACATTATGTATGGTATGCAGGCACTGTAAAAAGGCAGAAAAATTGAAAGACTTGTTTGAAAATGATCTAAAGATGAGAAGACTTAACAAGATTTATTGAATTGCTATCTTCATGATAACTTAAATATCTACCCAAATAGAGCCTCTTACAAAGTACAGAGAAGTTAATTCCTTTATGCTTTTAAAAAATAAGACCTTTTTTTCTTTTTTTTTTTGTTTAAATGTGCATGTGGATACGGTTTGGCCAGTTTTTAAGGCTAGCTTGTTATATATATGCTTTTCAGCTCATAATTACTAGAAAATGATAGTAAAACAGTAACAAACTGTCAGGACCAGACTTGACCTTAATGCTAATATATACTGTTTCCATACCCTTAGGGACATGAAGCCTTTTGGGAAGACGCTCAAGAGGAAGAGCTAGTGGACTGCTCTGAAGTTCATAGGAGCTTCTCTGAGAAAAAGAACAGAGCCTGGAGGACCTGTGATAGAGAGCAACTGTTTTCAGATACCTGCATTAAATCTCAGCTGTGTTTTTCTCCCAGCTGCCACAAAGCAGATTAGCCAACATGTCTATAGCACTCAAGCAGGTCTTTAATAAAGATAAGACTTTCCGCCCAAAACGCAAGTTTGAACCTGGAACCCAGAGGTTTGAACTTCACAAACGTGCACAAGCCTCTCTGAACTCAGGCGTGGACTTGAAAGCAGCTGTGCAGTTGCCCAGTGGAGAAGACCAAAATGACTGGGTGGCTGTCCATGTCGTTGACTTTTTCAATAGGATCAATCTTATTTATGGAACTATCTGTGAGTTCTGCACAGAAAGGACCTGTCCAGTGATGTCTGGAGGCCCAAAGTATGAGTACCGGTGGCAGGACGACATGAAGTACAAGAAGCCCACAGCGTTGCCAGCACCGCAGTACATGAATCTTCTCATGGACTGGATCGAGGTGCAAATCAACAATGAGGATATATTTCCTACAAGTGTAGGTAAGTGTGAGGAGGAAGTCCTGAAGCATGAACTGCCTTTCATTCTGTGTGCTAAGTGTGTTCTCTTCCCACCATCGTTTTTAGGGTTTGTGAAATTCAAGCCTTTAAACAAGCAGGTGGAGAGGAGGAAGGTTTCTTGAAGGACTAGTGTGAAATGTTAACTACAGCCTCTAGATATTGCAGGGTTTGTTAACTGAAAATGTTTTTACTCTAGCTGTTTGTCCCTGGTAAGCCTCTCAGGTTAATCACTAAGCATGGTCAGCACTGCATTATTAGCTTGTTGAAAACTAATCAAGTTTCCATTGCTTTGCACTTTTTTTGGCCGCTTAGGCAGATACAGAACTGATTGAAAGGAAAGCCAAATTAGACTGGCATCCTCCCTCACAAGTGTGTACAGCTTTGTGCAGTACAAGGCAGTAGAGAATCAGGAATGCAGTGAACTCTGCCTTCCCACCCTCTCTTGACTTTCCATCCAAAACTGATGAATTGAGAGGTGAATTATTCTCCAAATTACTGTTTCTAAGCACTTTGCTGTGGTTTAACCACACAGCTCATATAAGAGATCTGTTAAGGGCAGCACAGTTTTCCTCTTACAGTATTATCATTTGTTTCCCTGAAGAGTGGGGCAAGTAGGTGAAAGTATCTTTGCTGGAATGGTTCCCTCTGGATGAGGAGGACTTTGCAGAGAAGTGCATTGTGTAGTGTAGACAGCCTAAATCTTTAGCTGTGGCTGCAGATAATAAAAAAAGGCAGGCTGTTGTATCTTAGAAATGTCAGTATACTTACGTAATTTCTTGCAGTTTTAGTAAATGAATCCTGATTCACTTCATATAAGCGGGAAGGCTGGGAGCTTGGCCTAGATAAGTAACAAACAAGAATGCTCATAATTTAAAACTAGTTCATCCAAATATTTTGCAGTTTATATGTAGCTGGGGCCTGTGGCTAATTGGTAGATGATACATCAAGAAGCTGCATCTATCAGCATTTCAGAGGCTGTATCTATCAGATATTTGACATATCTCATGCAAATTGTCTAAAAAATGATTTGAATAACTGTGATTAAGCTCAGCTTTCATTGAGGAGCTACTTTCAAGGAAAATAATTTCAAGATAGGGATAGCCAAGCTTGATGGACTTGTGTTTCTGTGGTGGTGTTGTTCCTCTGTGGTTTAAAAAAAAAAAAATTAAAAGCACGAATGCGGTGGAGTTATAAATTGTTGTGAATGTTATATTTAACCCTCTTGATGTTTACACTGGCACAATGAACTCTGGCCACTTACAGACCTCTGTACTTCCTGTGGTCTGATGCTATTTCCTATCTGCTTTCTTCAGTCATTCTGGTCCATTCATTTGCTGGCGAAGAGCCTCTTCCTCAGCCACTCTCCTACTGATACTAAACTGGCTGTCAGGAGAAAAGGGAGGTGATACGAGAACTGAAGAGCTGTTGTGAGTTGTGTGCTGGTGACAAAAACAGGTGCTGAATATTGGAGCACTCCTTTGTATAACAAAGCTTTAAGAACTGTCTTTGGAACATGGCCTCACAACCTGTAGAGGATTATAGACATAATTATATCCTTGTTCTTGTTTCCATTATTGTCAATTTCCTGTATCAATTTTAAGTAGATATAAGGCATGTAAAAGGCTGGTAAATCTGGAAGCCAGTTCTGTATGTAACCCCAGATATACTCTGACCTGTCTCAGCCCTCGCTGAGTGGGAATGCATGAACAGAATGGAGGAGAGTTCACTCTGTATGCCTGCTCAGGCCACTCTGGTGAAGCTATCCATATTAGTCCCCAGGATGAATTTTTGTAGTATTCTGGAGTTCTATTTAGCTTTGGAGTAAACTCTTATTTCTTTAGTACATACTACTTGCTCTTCCAGACTCCTAGTAGCCATACTATTTAAATACCTTTCAAGGGATGTATTTCTCAGGTTTATATGGACAGCTTAAATACTCCATAGCCTCAGAAGTACTGTGGGAAGCAGTAGATCCTTAGAACATCTGCAGCTTTTGGCGAGCTTGAGTTGTCACCTTTCATCATGTGTGTTTGGGCAGTGTCAAAAAAGGAGCTAAGAGATAAAGCAGCTCTCTACTGCTGTGCTCTCTTCAAGCCCTGATTTCCAAACAAGACAAATTCAGTTGCCTTACTTTTTTTCTTCTCCTCATTGCAATCTTAAATTGGGAATAATTCTATCTTGTTTGGATTTTCAATGAATGGAATGTTTTTTTCTGTTGTAAGAGTCACTGGGAGAGAGATACAGATATTTAAGGCCACAGGGGATTATTTCATTTGGTTGCATCACCGTCCCTGGAGGTACTTAAAACACACGTAGATATGGCACTTAAGGACACAGTTTAGTGGTAGACTTCACAGTGCTTGGTTAATGGTGGGACTTGATGATCGTAAGGGTCTTTTCCAATCAAAATTATTATATGATTCTATTTATTCTAATCTGACCTCCAGCATAACACAGGCTAGAGGCTGTCACCACATGATTTCTTCCATCAGGTCTGTAGTTCAAAATGTGAAGACAGTCAGAAGACAGAGTTCTGCTGAAATAAACAAGAACATTAAATTCTTTTCTGACTTGACATAATGAAAAAATTTTTCCTATGAGGACAGTAAAGCAGTTGAGAGAGGAGGCCAGAGAGGTTGTGCTGTCTCCATCCTTTGGGGTTTTCAAGACCAGGCTGAGTAAAGCCCTGAGCAACCTGATCTCATGGCTGTATAAAACAGAAAGCTGGGATGCTGACCTCCCAGAATCTGCCCCAGCCTGAATTGTCCTGTGATTCTTAATTCTAATTCCATCACTGACCAGCTGCTTCAGGATCAAGAGCTAAATTGATGAAAAACTGATTAAGCAGTTTAAGAAGCTGCAATGTGTTACTTAATGGAAGTACAAAATCACTTTTAAGCTATGAGAGTTTTTGCAGAGGAAGATTTCAAAGGTTGTTAAGTTACTGTAATCAAATTGCCTAGTTATGGCTGATCAAACTGAAAACATACTTTAAAAGTGTTTAATATCTAGGACTTTGGCTGAACAAATAATATATATTTAGAAATACACTACCTGGCCCATGCTTAACTAGTAAATTTTGAAGCTGGCAGCTTCAGAGTTTTTGCACAGACCCTGTGTGTGACACTACTTCCGAAAGAGGAGCCCAGTGTGTCACTGCAAACCAAGTACAAAAGACTGAGACTCTGGAAGGTCCTTGTGGATGTGATTCAAAACAACCACTAAATCAAGAACTAAGCTTTTTGAATTGTTCCTTACTAATATAATGGCAGATTTTTTTCTGGTTGTCTAGCCAGTAATAATAGTTACAACTTGGGACACTTCTCTGCAGGGGCAGGAGAGCAGCTGACTGGTGGGTGTGAATAGAGACTGCTCAGGTACTTTAACTGAGCAAAGACCTCTTCACAATACAGCCTGTAGAAATGTTGGAAGAGTGTTTGACTTAATTGACTTCGTCTTACAACTGCCCCTATCATACTGCTCTTCCAAAAATATGAGGAGGTACCCATGGCGTGGCCAAATCGGCATTAACAGGCATTTGCTGTGTATACTTTTTCTTCATTTTTTGCAACCATTGCAATGCATCATCTAGGAACTGCCATTGCTTCGTGCACACTCACCCTGCAATAAAAAATGTACAATCTCTACAGCTGGTTTGTTTCTCTTATTTTAAGACAAAGCTTTGCCAGGGGCTGAAGGGAGGCTCAGGTTGTTGGCTGTTCACTGGTCATTCAGTCACCCAGTGGTGGATGCATATAGCTGTAGGTTACCAGCTGAAGACTGTTGTAAATTCCAAACAATCATTTCTGCTTGATACTTACACCTGTCAGATCAACGGTGGATTTGGGCTAAAGAATTCTGGTTTGTGACACTTACTTCCTTTTCACTGTTGTTGTCCATCCTTCAGCATGTGAGTGCTTACCAAGAGCTTTGAGTTAATCTCTAGTACAAATGAAATAAAGAAAATTCTGCAAGACATGGACTATTGTATGGCTGTAGCTTTCCCCTAGTCATTAAATGTTGTGAATTCTGTGCATATATGTATGTTACAGAAAACTTACAGGAGCAGCACAGCTGTCCTTCTGGAAGGTTTGGCATCTTGAAATAAATGTGCCTAGAAGATACCAGGTAGATATTTTACAACTAGGTTATATGTCAGAGCTTCCTCCCCCTTTTTCCTGTTCCTGTGATTCAGGCTCTAACAGATGCTTCTGTGTAAACTAAGCTGGCAGATGAATCAACCCACAAAGCTAGTACACTTCATGAGTACCACCAAAAAAGATTCATAAAAATTGTGTTGGCCCCATTTGTATGGTGAGTGATTGCAGTTTACCAGATAGTTATCTGTCTGTCCTTCTTAGCATTTCATTACTTTCTTGCTATCTGATTGTACTTTGGAGCAATTTCATTCCCTATTTTTGACTGGTTTCTAAAATGCATTGATTAGTCCAGGCATTCTGCTTATTCAAGACTAGGGACTGAAGCTTAGGAGTAGTCTAGACAATCCTGAAGCCTGAGCATTGCTGACTGACAGGTGTCTGCTCCCAAAGCTATCATCCCCAGCTGTCTTTCGCAGTGTACCCTTGTGATCTGATGCTAGATATGCCGTTTGAGGAACATAGAGGTCTACTTCCAGCTCAAACGTATCAATCCATTCTTCAGTCTAGTTCTGGTAATAATAGAAAAATATGTACAATAGAAAGCAAGTGCAAGTTATTTAGCACATTACCTGCTTTTCGATACGGAGGATTTGTCACTGTGGGTATGAAGGATTGCTTCCTCACCTGGAGAATGCATACTGAATGGCTGATGCCTCGTATGCCAGGTTTTCTCTATTATGACAATCATTAAGGGCTAAAAAGCACTTTTACTGACATGTAGAAAAGCAAGTCTCAGCAGATCTCTTCTTCCATTCTCCATGCTACAGAAATTTAAAAAAAAAAAAAAAAGCAACCCACAAAACAAACCCAAAAGAAACCAGCCCCAGACTTTAAGTGGTATCATGAATGGTGTGGGGAAAGCTCTTGGGGAGAGCAATGTGTTAGCTGGCTCTGCAAAGGCTGAAAGTTTTCAGGACCTCTGCTCACTCCGGTAGTCCTTTGGGAGGGATGAAAGTAGTGTGGAACACCTGCAATACTGGTGTCCCACATGGGAACTGGCGGACTGTATCTGCCAAGTCCCTTGTTCACAAGGAATTAGCTCTCCAGCACATTGTGATTGCATGTGCTGTGGAACATTATCTGAATTAGTCTCTCAGAGGATCTTTAACTCCACAATCACAGCTTCTACCCTAACTGAACTTGTGACCTCTTCTCTTTAGCTGCCTTCACAGTATGGCTGATGTGTACAGTGTGCTAAGTCTATGGCATACCGGGGCTGAGCTTGTGCTCAACTCAAAAATGTGGGATATTCAATACCTCAGACATGCTTAGCCTTGGAAAGTGGGTTTGTGTGAGCTGAGTTGTCTGCATTCCACAGTGCTGTGTGCATTCCTTTCCCTGATGAACAAGGAGAATGGTTCCTTGTTTGAAACCTTATAAAACAGACTTTTATCTGGTATGCTGCAAAGCAGAATATGTATAGGAGTAGTATTTACATGTCATAATTACTTTCTTGGTTTGTTTTTTGGAACTCATACAAAATAAGATTCACAAGTGTTTGTTTTTTTAGTGGTTACTTTTTGCCTGTATTTGTTTTGACAAATTTAAGTTCTTTAAGCTCAGAAATACTGTAGAAAATTCATGGTAGTCCCTACTCCCTCAGAATATTTTCATCCTTAAGGTCAGTCTTTTGAGCACAATGCTGGTACTTTTCGGGCATGTTGTATGCAGAATCCAGCCAAAGAAGGTGACATATGTCAGCGGGCTCATCAGCTGCCCCAGACGTATGGTAATAATTATCAGAATAAAGTGTGATCATAGAGGTATGAAAATAAAATAATTTAGTACTCTTTAAAGTACAATCTCTGTTTAGCTTCACTGTGGAATGTCTGCAGTGCTACAGTAGTGTGGTTCTAAGGGAACTTCTCGAAAGCCTAAAGCAAGGACAAGGTCTTTGATTCAGCCAGAGCTATACGCTCCAATATTGCCTTTAAGTTTGGACATCTTCATTCAAATAGGATTTTGGCCTTCTAGATTCACATAGAGTGTGGAAATAGAACAAAACTTGAAACCTTAACAGGGAAAAACTCATTAGTTTCTTTTAAATTAGGTCCTCATGCTTTTTATAGATATTTTTTGAGGAAAGTCAAACGTGTACTTTAAAAGTAGATGGTTAAAACCCCTTTGTGTTGATAAAAATAATGTGTGAGCCTTTGTATCAGGAGTACTGTGGCCAGCAGGAGTAGGGCTGCAATTGTTCTCCTGTACTCAGCCCTGGTGAGGCCGCACCTCAAGTACTGTGTTCAGTTTTGCGCCCCTCACTACAAGAAAGACATCGAGGCCCTGGAGCGTGTCCAGAGAAGGGCAATGAAGCCACTGAAGGGGCTGGAGCACAGGTCTTATGACGAGCAGCTGAGGGAACTGAGACTGTTTAGTCTGGAGTAGAGGGGGCTCAGGGGAGACCTTATTGCCCTCTACAACTACCTGAAGGGAGGTTGTAGCCAGGTGGGTGTTTGTCTCTTTTCGTGAGTAACAAGCAGTAGGACAAGAAGAAACAGCCTCAAGTTGTGCCAGGGGAGGTTTAGATTGGGTATTAGGAAAAATTTCTTCACCAAAAGGGTTGTCAAGCACTGGAACAGACTGCCCAGGGCAGTGGTTGAGTCACTGTCCCTGGAGGTATTTACAAGACATGCAGATGTAGTGCTTAGGGACATGGCTTAGTGGTGGACTTGGCGGTGTTAAGCTAACCGTTGGACTTGATGATCTTAAGGGTGAGGCCACAGCTGGAGTTCAGTTGTGGGCTCCCCAGTTGAAGAAGGACAGGGAACTACTGGAGAGAGTCCAGCACAGGGCTACAAGGGTAATCAGGCAGCTGGAGCATCTCTCGTATGAGGAAAGGCTGAGAGAGCTGGATCTGTTTAGCCTGGAGAGAAGACTGAGAAGGGATCTCAGTAATGCTTATAAATATCTAAAGGGTGGGTGTCTAGAGGGAGGAGCCAGACTCTTCTCAGTTGTGCCCAATGACAGGACAAGGGGCGACGGGCACAAACTGGAACACAGGATGTTCCATGTCAATGTAAAGGAAAATTTCTTTACTCTGAGGATGATGGAGCACTGGCACAGGTTGCCCAGAGAGGTTGTGGAGTCTGCTTCTCTGGAGAGATTCAAAACCTGCCTGGAGGTGATTCTGTGCAAACTGCTGTAGGTGGTCCTGCTTTAGCAGGAGGTTGGACGAGATGATCTCCAGAGGTCCTTTCCAACCCTTACCATTCTGTGACTGTAGTTTATTCTCTTCTTAACATATGTAGCTGCTGCCAGAATTGTCTTTTTTTCCCCATAAGCTGGGCAGTTTTCACAGGAACCCGTCACCCATCACAGCCCACGAACTGCTCACAGTGAGACAGGAATCAAAATGTGCATCCTGCATATGCCTTTTGAAGCCAAAAGATGAAGGCCAGCCTTATGAATGTAGGTGCGACAGGACAAGTGCTTGTCCTGCAAAGAGCTCTGATGAGTCATAGAAGTACTGTGAAATAGTTATCCTCACTCTTAGTTTCTACCAGCCATGTAGACAAAATGCATAAGCTGTCTGAATTAAAGCAACAACCTTCCCTTTTCCTCCATTGACAGTTAATGTAGCTTCCCTGTGCCAGGCAGTGCACTGTGAGATCCAGGCAGCTGTGGTTACACTGTAACTCACATTAATGACAGGGTCCCCAGGGAAAGGCCCTGCAGCCTGGCAGTCATTCCTGGCTGTGCTGTAAGCTCTGTGTCACAGGGGTGAACAAGTCTTACGGTAAAAAATTTTTGGCTATAGTAAGCTGTGTACCACAAGGTTTTCATGTGCAGCATATGGACTGTGGATATATCAAATAATCTTCATTGTTTGTCATTGTTCGTACAAGACCCAAAGTCTTGTGGTTACGCATTTAATTTCAAAGGATTGTTTTTTGGTAGAGGAAACCAGAAAGCCAAGGTCTAAATTGTTCCATTTCCCCTGAAGACTGACACAAGATGCTCTCCAGCAAATGATGCACTGCAGTAGAATAGAATAGAATAGAATCATTAAGGTTGGAAGAGACCTCAAGGATCATCCAGTCCAACCAACACCCCCCCCCGCCTATTACCCACTAAACCATGTCTTTCAGTACCGCGTCTAACCTTTCCTTAAGCACACGCAGGGACAGTGACTCCACCACCTCCCTGGGCAACCTGTTCCAATGCCTGACCACCCTTGCTGAGAAGAAATTTCTCCTTATCTCCAACTTAAACCTCCCCTGGCGCAACTTGCAGCCATTCCCCCTAGTCCTGTCAGTAGATGGTGCCTTCATGTGCAAATGATTATAGGAATTTCTTAGAAAACAGATCTCTATGGTGTTTCATAGAATCATAGAATCATTAAGGTTGGAAGAGACCTCAAGGATCCATCCAGTCTCTCATGAGTCTTCCTTTTCAACAGTTTTGCATTACTTGGAAAATCCTCTGAGCCATGCTTAGAATCCTTGGAATAGGGAGTAAATGTGGGCTGTGGTACCTGGTGGGTGGCTGTTTTTTATGACTGAGCAAAAAACCCCCACTTACAACAAAGTAAAAATTTAGAAATGACCTGACAAATGCTCACAGCATCTCAGCAGCACAGTATGGGATGAAACAGGCTTTACCAACAGGGTGACACAGCGGACTTTTTCTGCTTTCCATCTCAATGAGTCACATATTTGAGGAACACCAGGGGGGCTGTGCCCTTTCATGTACTGGAAAATATATCGTGGAAACTTGTATTTCCTTCTCATAACATGAATTAGTGGCACTTTGACTTAAGAGAAGCAGAAGGAAGGTTGCCGAGACATCTGGAAACAGCAATGATCAAGAAGGAAATAATCGAAGTCTGTTAATACTTGGAAGGGGAACGGGAGGACAGTGAATAGCTTGTCTTTGAAAGAAGAAACTCTCATTTGGATATGGAAAGAAGTACCTTTTCTTTTAAGAAGAGGATATTCAGCTGAACTCAGGAACAATGTAGTTTAGCAGTAAATGTATACTATGAATGTTAGCATCGTGAAATAATGGTAATTGTTCATAAAGTCAGCTCTTACCAGCCTTAATAGAAAGAATTCAGCCCTCTAATAGATAAATCCCTAAAGCTTGAAGCTACAGTACTTAGCAACGGAGACTCTTCCAAACCACATGATGGATGACATCAGACCTTTTAGAAAAGTGCCAGTGACTATTTGGATATTAAAACACTACATCTGTTTAGAATTTATGTGCTTTAAAATTAGTTGCATGATGCATGGCTGCTTTTCTCTTGGAGCTTTAAGGCTTGAGTTTGTGGTTTGTTTTGGTTTTTTGTTTTTGTTTTTTGAGTTGTTGAACAGCCCTATAAAGCAAGGTAAATGTTACTATTTCACTTGTCAAATAGGAGAACAAAGCTCAGGTAATCAAAGCAGTCTACATATGGGATGAGTAGCTATTCAGATAGGAAGTTCTGAGTAGAAGTGATTTTTCTTGGATTACACAGTGGATCCAGAAACAGATAGTGTCAGCAATTCCAAGAACACTCTTGATCTGTTCCTAAAAACCTACCTTTGTTTGTGCATTTGGAGTAAAGGAAATGAAAACTTTTGTCCTTTAGAAAGACTACAATCTCAAGCATTTCTGGAAGAATTATATTGCAGATCAAACAGAGAAAGGTTTTGCCGAGGTGCTTGTCTTCTCAAGACCTACAAGGTTACTGTCTTTTGAATATTTGGTTCCAGATCTATGGCTTTTGAGCACATGATTTTCAGAAGAAAGGCTGTAAAGTTCAAAGCAAGGCTCCATCCAACCCAACACAGGATGCCCATGGGAGAAGAGTGTAAGAAAAAGGGAAGGTGCTATTTCCCAGCATCCAGCAATCCACATGGTAGAGATTGTCTCAGAGGTGTCAGAAGATCCTTTGATGCATGGGATTTTGGCAAGAATGAGGATCTCACAAATGGCAGTCCCACTGTTTTCTCTTCATGGTAATTCCCTGTTCTGCTCGTATCAGTTTTCTACTGGTTTGGGCTGCATTGAGAATTAGTGCCCATAAATTTTTCAGCAGAAGAAAAGAGCAGCTGGAAGGTTTAGGACAAAGATACATCCTTCTGTTCTCCTTTGAAGTGAAAATAAGGGATCTTCATGCCCATTTTGTCTTTCATTTACGCTTGCAGTTTCTTGAAGTATTTTCTAATTTGACTTTGGACAGGCATATTTTAAAAGCTCTTTATGTCACAGTAGCCATCACATCCGGACCCAAAATTTTTGAATAAAAATTGGTGCGCGTTTTAGTATTCAGGTTGCGTTGTAACTTGAGCTAGTTGATTACCAGTTATGTATTTTTGCTGCAGAGACCATGAACATTTGTAATTGTCCCAAGGCACAGCAACCGGTGTCAAGACACTAAAATAAAAAGGTACAGTAATTTAATTGCCTCCTGAGAGAAGGCAAAAGAGAGAAGAAAGCCCCATAACTGAAGCTTGATGAAATTGGGGTTATTCACTCACGTGGACATTTGTAACCAGGATTGTGATAAAGTTTTAGTTTTGTATAGTCCATGCATCCCGCAGACAATTGTGTTGCAGGACACTGAGGACTTCATTTTGAAGCTGCAGCTGAGAAGCTTTACAGTAATGCAAGTGATGATGTAAATATTCAAGATGAAAAAAATGTCACATGGAATGTAGCCTTCAGCTAAAATGAAGGATTTCCTTGTTATCTCTCCTGTCATCTGCCCAAGCTTATCCTAGCATGTTTCCTATTATGAGGGCTGAGCTGTTACCACACACAAAACTTCTTTTAATTTCATTTAAAATATGTCTTAACAGTTTCTCTTTAAATAAAATTTAAACATCTTTCCATTGTTAGAATAAATGTAACAGTAAGTTACTCTGTCAAAGTACTCCTACAGCTATTGGAGTACAACTCCAGATGGGAGTACAGAAGAATCTGCCCCCTCATCTTCATTCCCTCCTATCAGGTATTTGTACACATAGATAAGATTCCCTGAGTCTTCTCAAGAGTGAAGAGTCCTACCTGTCAGCTTCTCCTCATATGAGAGATGTTGAAGTCTCTTCATCATCTTTGTGACCCTGTGTTGAACTCACATCAGTCAAGTCCATGTCTGTCTTCTACTGGGGAGCCTAGTACTGGACCTGGCACTTCAGATGTGGCCTCGCCAGAGCTGAATAGAGGGGAGGATCACCTCTTTTAACCTGCTGTCAGTGCTCTTCCTAATACAGCCCCGGATACTCTTGGCCTTTTTTGCCATCAGGATGTATTGCTGGCTCACTGTCAGCTCAGTCTGCCAGAACCCAAAGATCTTTTTCAGTAAAGCTGCTTTCCAGCCACTCAGCCTCCAGAGCGTACTGGTGCGTGGGTTGTTCCTTCCCAGGGCAGAACTGTGTATTTACCCTTGCTGAACTTAATGAAATCCCTTTCTGCCTTTTTTTCCAGCCTGTAGAGGTCCCTCTGAACAGCAGCACACTCATCTGGCCTATCAGCCCCTCCTCCCAGCTTTGTACCATCTGCAGACTTTGTGAGAGTGTGTTCTGACCCATTATCCAGGTTATTAATGAAAATACTGCATGGTATGGGCCCCAGTATTGAGCCCTGAGGTACACAGCTAGTGACTTGCCTCCAGCTGGGCTTCACACCACTGATAGCAACCCTCTGGGCCCAGTAGTTTAGCCCACATTCAGTACACATGATTGTCCACTTATCTAACTCATACTTTGTCACCTTGTCTATGATTACATTATGGGACACAGTGGCTTCACTACACAGTAAAGAACATCAACTGTTCTCCATATTATCTGCCTAGCTAGTGACCTCATTGTAAAGGCCATCAGGTTGGGCAAGTGTGGTTTCCCCTTGTGAAGACACGCTGACTACTCCCAATCAGCTTCTTGTCCTTCATGTATTTGGAAGTGCTCTCCAGGAGGATTTTCTCCCAACACCTTCCCAGGGACTGGGGTGAGGCTGATTAGCATGGAGTTCCTCACATCTTCCCTCTTGCCCTTCTTGAAGATAGAACTGCTTTCTCCCAGTTTCCAGGGATGTCCCCCAGTCACCATTACCTTTCAAAGGTAGTGAAGAGTGGCCTTGCAGTGACAGACAGTTCCCTCAGGCCTTTTGGGTGCATCCCTAGAGGCCCCATGGACTTATGAACGTCCAGTTTGTTTAATTTTTCCTAATGTAGTCATCCTTCACTGAGGGTAATTATTCTTTTCCTTCTGGTCTCAGGGGCCTTGGATTTCTGAAGGCCAATCTTACTAGTAAAGACTGAGCCCAAGGAGGCATTGAGTACCTTGTCCTTTTCTGTATCATTTGTCACCAGTTCCCATGCCCCATTCAGCAGCAGACCCCCATTTTCCCTAATTTTCCTGTTGCTGTTTATGTACTTGTAAAATCCTTTATTGTTGCTGTTCACATATCTTACCAGATTCAGCTGCAGTTAGAAACAACTGGCTGATCCATGCAGGCCTCTTCCAACATTTGGGTGATTTCCTACTTGCCAGGGTAAATCTTTCTTGAGCTCAGAGGAAGTGATCCTTGATCACCAGCGAGCCCTGCTGGACCCTTCTTCTCTGCAGGACTGTCTCCCATGAGATTCTTCCGAGCGGATCTCTGAAGAGGTTGAAGTGTGCTTTTGTGTAGTCCAGGACTGTGGTCTTGATTTTTGGCCTCCTGTCTCCTCTCAGGATCCTGACCTCCTCACCTCATGGTCACTGCAGCCAAGGCTGCCACTGACTTTGATGTCCCTCAGCAGTTTTTTCTTCTTCATTAAGAAGGTCTGGCAGAGCACCTTTCCGTGTTGGCTCCTCCACTACCTATGAAGGAGTGCACTCAAGAAGTCTCCTAGGTTGCTTGACCCCTGTTGGACTGTTCTGGCAGATATTAGAGGGGTTAAAATTCACCTTGAGGACCAGAGGCTGTGACTGTTAAACTTCTTCCATTTGTTTGCAGAAGGCCTTATCTACATCTTTTTCCTGAGCAGGCAGGCTGTAGCAGGTACTCACCACAACAGTGCCCATGTTGGTCTGCCCACCAGTCTTCACACCGAAGCTCTTGGCTGACTCCTGACCTGTCCCAAGGCAGAGCTCTTTCCATTCCCAGAACTCTCACACAGCAGGTTGCTCCCCTCCTTACCTTCCCTGCCCCTCCTTCCCTAAAACCCTGCATCCCTCCATTACAGTCCTCCAGTCACATCTGCCAATATTTATAATGTGGCCACTTAGGACAGGTATTATAATTTCTGATACGCTTATAACTATCTTTTAAATGGAAAAAGGCAAAGTAGTTTGTCTTCCCGTGTGAACTTACAGTAGCCTTTGTTGAGCAATATGGACACTGCTTTCTTTTTTAAAACTTTCTGTTGTTAATTCCTGCTGACTGAAACAAAGAAAGAAATGAGTGTTAGAGGTCTCAACTGCAGACTCCAGCTGCTAATTCAGCCAGTCAGTGTCTGCTGGCTTTGGCAGATTATTCTTTCTTAGCGTTACATCTTTAATGGCCCGATTCCTCTTGTTGGCCAGGGACAAGCTGTAAAATCATCTAACAGTGCTTAAAGATACCTATTAAACTTTCTATCTGCAATGCCACATTTGAACTCCACACACTGCCTTGTTACTAACATGGTTTTCCCAAGAGAGAGCGAGCCACAAAGCTTCCAATTTATATTTCAGTTGGTTTTGAACATCATCTGCATTTGAATTTTTTTTACTTAATTTTTTTTTTTAAGCAGAAGCGCAAAACTGTGAATATTTACTTTTAGCTTTGCTGGTCTCAAAGGAAAAAGAAGAGCTTGGAGCAGCTTTTAAAATCTCAAAAGTTATTAATGACTTGAGCATGTCAGTGTGTGAATGCCAGCCATGAGATATTCTTTGAAGGAATTTTGCATTTTGGATGCTGGGAATGTATGAGGCAGCACATGGTTCGGGACTAGTGCAGTGCAACTTTACTGCCTGGACTTGCGCAAAGCATTTGACACCGTACCACATGACATCCTTGTCTCTAAACTGGAGAGACATGGATTTGATGGATGGACCACTCGGTGGATAAGGAATTGGCTGGATGGCTGCACTCAGAAAGTTGTGGTCAACGGCCCCATGTCCAAGTGGACATCAGTGATGAGTGGCATTCCTGCACCCTGCACAGTTCATTGGTGCTCGGAGCCCAAACACGCAGACTCAAAGCCTGCAAGCACAAAAGAGGTGGCCACTAGCACCTGTGCTACTCTGTGCCTCCTCTTTGAGGATGCTTATGAATAATTGCTAAGCCAAGACCGTGTTCACACATCATCCTGCTTTACAGACAGGAAATTTTAAGTGTCCAGATACATAGAGCTGCCAGCTCTCTGTCAGGTTTTACACACAAATTTTATCTGTCCTTCAATATCTTAGCTTTCAGGCTATGTTAGTGTGACCATATATACATGCCCATAAACTTAAAAGGGGATGGATGTTATACACCATATGAACAGTGGCAGAGATCATGTAAACTTAAGTTAAACCTATAGATAAAAACATACAGACATAAAAAAGTAAACATGAAGATAAATGAATGTTTGCTCCTAAAATGATTAATGTTAAACATATAGATAAATAAGTCTCTTCAGCAGGAAACTGAAAAGTATATGTTTAGTTCTATAACTGAAGTGGAGTAATCACCCTTGCTGGTATAAGTGCACTTAGTCTTACTGTAGGTTTCTAAAGCTGTGCCGAAAACAACCAAAACAATCCCGTAAATCCACCGTTCAGTTAAATTGTCCCGGCATAATAAAAACAATGTGGGGATCTGACCAGTATTTCAATTTCAAATATAAGGTGAACGGAAAGGCAGGAGCATAGATGGTATCCATTCTGCGTCTGAGGGGTAGAGTGAGGGTATTTACTGTTTTTCTGACATACGTAAAAAGAGTATTTTATTAATCTGCATGGAAAGCAGGTGCCCTACAGAAATACTTTATGATTCTGTGTTTGCATTCCTTTAAGCTTTTCATTTATGAAAATTAAGGCCTAGTGAGTGTTTTCTTGTTCTTCTTGTAAAGGTAATCAAAGTATTTCCTGCAGAACTATATTCTAGCTTCTAGAAGAAGATATTTAGCTAAAATAATCTTTGCCTGTTTTTCTTTCAGTTCTGTGATATTCAGTAGGCATTAAATGGAAAAACAGAAAATGTTTACAGACAGTTTTCAAGACCAAAAGAAGAGTTCATGCAGCTGAAGCTGTTGCTTGAGAGCATTCTTTAGAAATTTGAAATGTTCTTTATATAATAGCTAAAATGTCTTCTGATAAGTTGGTGTTGCCCATGACTAGTGGGGCCAGAGCTGTTTCTGCTAAAGATATTGTTTGAGGTGTTCAAAAATCATTGATATTCCAGGCTTTGGTGAGTGGGAATTGGGTGATGGATGCTGAGTTAGGGAATGAATCAGAGTGTATTAACCCTGTAAAAGATCTGTTAAAGAGAAAATTATACTCTAATGAAATCAGGGTGCCTCCCTTTCTCGGCTGAATTCGATAATAGAGCAAATCACCTGATTTTTGGCTAGGTATGTTTTTAAATATTCCTTTAATTTGTTCTCTTTGAAAACGTTTTGTCCTATAGTGCATTTGATTTTTATTGACTTATTTTTATTCAAAAATTTTATTAGCACATGAATTTTGTGAAAGGATTTCTTTAAGGTCAAGTTAATGCAACTTTTGAAATTGTTTCCATAATTTTCCTTTGCTAGTGACATTAAAATACTACTATGCTGCTAATCTTTATGATGCTTTTAAAGAAAGAGGGTATTCTTGCTCATTGATTTTCCAGACTCATTTTCAGTTAAATTAATGGTAAAGCTTCTTCTGATTGCCAGGTACCAGATGGACTCCTAGGCATCTGCAGAGACAGATCTTATCTATACATGACATATTTGAAAAATCTGTTTAAATTATAAGAGTGCCTTTGCATGGCCAATAGTAGGTTTTGAGTACCTTGTAAATCCAGCCGTCACTGGCCTGTACTTTAATAGTAAAGACAATCTTATAGGGCCATATACAATCAAAATATTCAAATTCTCTTTAAATGACTTTAGTTCCTGATTTGGAAGTACACTGAATCCAAAACCTCTCAGTCAGTAACAGCTTTTACGCAGGCTTCGCAGTGTGAGTGTGCGTGGCTGCGTTCGCCTGCGTGGATCTGTGTGTGTGTGTGCACGTGCCTGCTGACATAACTTGAGATCTCCTGGAAAGTGCTGTCGTCTGTGAGTGTACAGTCCAGTGTACTTTGATTCCTCTTCCAGAATGATTTGAAGTGAGTTTCTTTTATGAGATTAATATGTTACTGCAAAATGCAGGATCACTTCTATTGCAGTAAAATTGAATGTAAAATGTGATATGAATCAAGTTGTCATGCTGCCATTGTGTAGCCCTACCCCTGCCAGCCTAAGGCCAGCTAATAAGTAGGTGGTGATTGTTAGAAGCTGAAGTTTAACTGATACATTACCAGTTCAGTCAGTAAACCATGCAGAACCATTTGGACTTGCCAAAAGAAATGGGAAACTGGGGGAAAGGTAATTCCAGCGGGGGGAATTGCGACCACCGACCCAGGGACCACCTGCCCCCATTTTCCCACCTACTCCAAAGAGAAAGGCGGAGGAAAGAACTGAGCGTGCGTTCTAGTTTGCGTGCTGGGCCAGGAAATCTGAACCGATCCTTCACTAGACCAACAATGCAATGGATTAGAAAGATGAATGTGTTAATATTAAGTGTATAAATGACCATTGATGTGGAGCTTTGGGATGTGCTGCCTTGGGACAGACACCCGTATCTGCACAGAAATCTGCAATAAAATGCCTTTGCTCTGTGTGGGTACTGGTGTGTTGCACAGCGGGTAAATGAATCCCCCAGTTTTGAGACAATACTTCCAGAAGGAGGACTTGACTGACTGGGCTAGAGTCGTGCTGTGTCTTCTGCTGCCTTCTGACGTTGCAAGTCATCTTTTCCTTTCAGGGCAGTGGCTTCGAGATGGCATGCAGAGCCAGATTCATCAGTTTTCTGTTGATAGTCCCCTGCAAAACCGCAGAAAGAGATTTGAGTGTCCTCTGCTCTGGGAATACCACCCAAAGACCTGGGTGATACATAAAAGACAGACAACACTACCTTCTGTGGCTCTGACCTGAAATGAAAAGTCCCCACTACCTTTGATACTGAACCTGATGCAACCAGTGCATACAAGGCACGTGCTGGGCATTCCTCATAGGAAAGCTGGATGTGCTGTTTAGTTAGGGTTTACATGGAAGGAAGGAACTAACCTCTTCCAGTAAGGCAGTTCTGAGAAAATAAGGGCAGCAAAACTTCAGGTGCCTGCCTCAGCTGGGCAAGGGTATGGGCTGGCAGCAAGTTGCTGTTACAGACTTCTAAAGAATTAATCTGGCTTAGTGCTCTGATGTTTGAGGGTGCCTAAGTGTGCTGGGGTAGGGCATGTGCTTGGATCTCTTTTTCTTCAGCTGATGGGGTCATTCATTTACCAGTTGTAAAAACTGAGTACTGAAAAACATCCGATGTTATTAAAGCAGAAATAGTTAAACATGTAAAAGCAGATTTAAGAGCCCCCACTGGCTCTTGTTTGTCAGTCTGCAGAGTTCTCTCCCAGGAGGCTGGACTTTATTCCAGGCTGCGCTGTTGTAAATCAGGATTAACTGAAGCACAGTCAAGGACCAGGATTCTTTTCATGGCCTTTTTTGTTCTTAGTTTTCTGGGTCAGAACTTCTGATCTTCCACTAAACTTCCCTTCTGTGCTGCTATATAAGCATCTTTCCCTATCTCGTGAAAGAGCTACATTTTACTGGAGGGAAAAATAATTGGTTTAAAACTTCTAAATCGCCTCTCCGAGGAACTATCCGTGTGCACTGAGGATATTCTCATACACATACAAGGTTCCTTAGTCAGCACAGATATCACAGAGTCAGAAAATGGCTTGCATCAGGAGACACAAGGGCTGTGATCCGAGGGGTTAGAACTGCCTGAATGTTGCTTCTGATCACCAACAGAAAAGGAATTTAGCACAGTTATCATCTGAAGAATGAGTTTTTGTTTTGTGATACTAACCTTCCAACTACATTTACTTGTTAATGTCATGCCATGAGTTTTGGCAGATGTAAGGCCTTTATTTTTTTCGGATAAGTGCTGCAACATCTGTGTCTTAGGGACAGGAGGCTGTTGTGTCTGATTCAGAGAGCATTTCCAAGCTGATACTGCTTGCTGCTGCTAATAATGTTTCATATTGCTGCATCTTGCAGCATCAATAAGCCTGAGAGGGTCCCTTAGAACAGCGCATGTCTTCCAGTGTTCCAGTGAAATTAATGGGGAACCAAAGTGTTTGTTCCCAGAAGACATCAGAAATTAATAACAAAAGTAAAAGCCATGCTAGCCAGTGGCACACTCAGCATGGAGAGCTGAAACCATGTAATTACCCAAAATTGTCAGGCCCTGAGGAACAAAGCTATTAACAAACTTCTGCTGGGTGGGGAGGAGAGTTTTTCCATTGATACCTTCACCAGGCTGCAGTGTTTGTACGTATTTGTTACCTACATTCACTCAGCAGGTTAATAAACTATCTTTTCCTATCCTAAAGTTGCTATACTGCCAAATGGCTGCTGTATTTTCTGTCCCAGAAGAGGATGCATTTTGTTCACCTGCACTATAGTTTCTGCTAAGGCAGGGAGAGCTTTAAATTATTCTAATGGATCTCCAAGCCTATTTTAGACTAAGTATATATCAATGCCATATAAAGCTGTTCAAATGCAATGCTCCAACAAATCTCGTTTTGTTACTATGGTGAAGATGGATCTTCCAGGGCAGACAAATGTGTTTGATGAGTTAGATTGTCACACAACCATGACTCTGCAGCTTTTTATGGCATTCAGTGTTCTCATTGCCTTGAAGACCTACAGATCTATTCTAATGGGTTTATTAGATTTATTGTCTGGGGTAAAACTAGCCTTGTTTGGTACAAGCAGCATGAGTGTTCCGCTGTCTGGCATTGCAGTGTTTCTTTTCTGTTCCTCTGCAGCAGCAGAGGCAGAAGTAGTAAGTAACAGGGAGGAGGTCAGATTGTAGTCAGGAGCAGCCATTGTAAATCTGTGTAAAATCCAAGGGATCTGGTTAATGCAATGCAAGGATTTAGGTCCCTCTGTCCTCTGATTGCAGGGAGAGTCAATTAAGATGCTTTGCATACTGAAGTGTTTCACGGTATTTGCATTATAAGATACCTCTTCTGGTGAAATTGTTAATTAAACAGCAAAATTTAGTGCCATCACCCATTTCTTGATATATACAGCAGCAGAGAGAGCTGTTGTGGACATTTGAGTAGTGAAAAGCCTCAGTTTTCTGATGTGTACCCTGTTCCGTGTAGAGCCCTCCCCAGGAAAGCCCATGAGTACCTTTGCTGAAGATCTGACAGTGGGCCTGCCTGCTGATTTGTTCACTCGAGTAACACGGTTAGAGGCAGCCCTGCTTCCAAAGAGAAAAGGACACCATTGTGCTTAGTAAGCCGTGTAATCTCAAGACTGTTTTCCTTTCTTCTGCTCCCTGTGATATGAGACCAGAAAGAAGGGCAGTATCAGCAGTATTTAGGTACGTGGTAGTCGAGTTTATCTCTAATATTTTGCAGCTGTCTGCTTAGTTATGTGGGGAACAAGGTTTAGCAAAACTGACATTGTTTTTATTGGCCCTTGAGACAGACACTTCCTTGACCAACACCACACTGAGATAACATTAAACGTCTGCTAGGATCAGGGTAGGTGTTTTAGCAGCTAAGTTTCCAGCAACAGTTGAAGGCATCTTTTGCAGATTTTTGTACTTGGGGCAGGGGTATGAAAAGAAAAACATGGAGAGAGGAGGAAGAGTTTGGTTCAGGCGCTTTCTCCAAATTGTTCGTTTCTGGTAACACTGTTTTCTTGCTCTTTATTGTGACATCAGAAAATATTCTTACTTTACTAGGTTGGTATGTTTTTAAGCTGTGTTTGCAATAGTGTAATGTCAATTCTTCTGCCAATAGAGAAGTCTCTTTTTTCCCATGTGTATTTTTAAGAAAAAAATAATTACAATTGTGGCCTGTAAAAGGATTTTCAAATGTGCAGCAGAATTTCTGTGCACAATGGCCAAAGGGCTTACCAGCTTTCCTTGAGTAAAGCAAGACTTCAGACCATGCAAATACAGAAGGTCAAAAATGCTCATACATCTGGCACCACAGAAGATTTGACTGGGCAGTCATTTTCATTGCACGTTAGAGGTGGGAGTGCGAGCCAGTCAAGAGCTGCATGTAACATTACAGGCAAAAAGTTTGGGTTGTTCTTTCTGGTTCCTCAGCACTGACTTCCTGGGACCATATTCTTTCTGACTCTTGCCTAAAAATAATGAATCAGGCAATAAAGACAAACTGTATCATGACTTTTCCTCTCTAACCTGTGCAACTGACCTACTTCACGGGAGGTTGTGATACATACTGATGTAAGAATATTCAAGACTGTCATGTACGAAATGAGACAGACTTTTCTCCTGCTGTATTCACCTCAGACCTTTAGTTATCCTCCCTTATCCCCAGCTAATTTTGTTTCTTTAACTGTTAGTCTCTCTGTTTTATCCCCCCGGGGTTTTTTCATCATATAAAGAACAGGTTTTCTATCAGCTGGTTTTAAATGAGGACCTTCATCGTGGCATTATAGCATTTTAAACCAACAGACCATTAACTTACTGGTAATCGGACAAGATGGTCAGCATACTTTTCCATGTTATTGTGATCAGCCTTTTGAGCAGAGAGCAGTCGTAATACTGCTTTTGGGGAGGGAGTGTTACGAGGGGAGGGCCATGAGACTGTCTGCAGTCGTCATGTATGTGGAATACTCAAAGAAATGAGACAGCAGATCAATTCCATGACTCAGTTAGCACTGTGCTACATGTCTGTTTGGCGATGGCTCGATTAGGTCTGGATGCTCACTCCAGCACAGAGGCAAATCACCTGACAGCAGATTAAGAACATGTGAGGAACAAAGTCTGTAGAGAGCTGTGGATAAAAGTGTTTTCAAAAAGAAGGGGAGAATCCCTCCGTTTTCCAATGGAAAAGAACTCAATAAATGGATCAGGCAAGTTGAGTATTGGAAGTTAATGTAGAGTCTTGCTTATGTTAGGAGTTACCTTTTTTAGCAAGTCAACAGAAGCAAAATTTTCAAGGGAGTATGGGGCGGTTGGAGCGCTGGGGAAGTGACATGATTGTTCCTCTGTGCTGCTGTGGTGCATCTGTCACCAGGGTATCTGGGTGCAGCTTTTCTGCTGGGGGAGGCTGGCTGTTAGTACAGCCCTGGGAAGTACAGCTCTCACTCCAGACAGGTATAGGTACAGTCATGCTGGCCATGTTTGTTACTGGTTATGTCGTGCCTACCTACTGCCACTGAATTGTTTCCCAGTTGCGTATATACCCCTGAGTTAAAGGAGCTTTCCTGTGAGACTGGGACGTTGAAAGCTGCTTGTACATTTTTGAGCTATAATGGGGAGCTTTGGGGTTTTGAAGACCAAGTTAACAAAAAGGACCGTTCTGTTAACTTTATTCTCAGACAGCAGCACTGGGGCTCAGCCTACAGATGAATCAAGGCTCTAGTTCACTCATCCAGAAATACCTTTTTCAGGAAGTAGCAGCTGGCTCAAAAATTTCAGTGACATCTTTGTATTTCTTTACCTTTTAATAACCATAACTCAGCAATCTATTTACGTTCTCTTTACAGTATCATCTTGCAGATAATAAGATAATAATCTTTCTTTTTGGAAATTTTTCCACTGTTAAAAAGAATCCAAACTTTAAATAAATGCTTGGACTTTTGATGGGTTTGGGTTTTTCTCTTTCTCTTCCTCTCCTTTTTTAACTACAAACGAATTAATTAAACCTGGACTCCATGTTAAATGAGGGTTTGGAGGGGAGGAGGGCAAAAGCTACTGTGGCTGAGCTGAAGATTGAAGAACAGACTCATTAACAAGTCAAGGATCTAAATCTAAGCTAGTCCATTCCCAAGAGCCACTTGTAGTGGTTATGTTCTGTGATTGTTTTATTTATAACTATAGCAGTTGCATTCAGAAGAAAACATTAGGCCAAATTCTGACCTCAGAATATAAATCTAGAATAATTTACTTTTTTTTTTATTTTATTTTGATGGCGCTACTTTGGATTCATTCTGCTGTTATCTGAGATCAGAATCTGTTCTGTTGTATTACATTATTTTTTTCTTTGGGACTGCATTTCTACCATCCTTCTTGTCTAATTTTGAGCACAAAGAGCAGCAGAGTGTGTGTTTAAACTAGTGCGGCATCCACCTCCATATGCTCATCTGTACCTTGAGGCTGACCAGACTGTGGACCTCTTCTCTACTCCAGGGACAGGCTGGCTGGCAGGCTCCCCAGGGCTGAGGCTAGCTCGCTGCACAGCTGCTAATTGCTTTCAGTGGTGCAGGGAGGCACTTTTTAACTGTTCAGTACACCGTGTCAGTTTGTAAACCAGTTTTACAAGATGGGGAGAGAAGTCAGAGAGCCGTTATGGATTCCGCCGTACCCAGGTGATAGATCTGTGATAGCGGCAATGTTTCACTGTTTATTTAAGAGTAAATGAAACAGAGATAGCTTTGCAAAATTGGAGAGGTTCCGCAGTAGCAAATGAAACTACACAGCCTATCTGAAAAATTGATGCATGTGAGGAGCAGTGGGAGCACTGCAGGTTTGTTATGTTCCCTGGGCTGTTCTGCACCGGCTGTTTTTTTTCTGTGTGTTATTTACGTGTCCTCAAATTGACTGCCTAACACATCTCAAAAGCTGTCGGATCTAAGTCCTTGCTTGCAGCAGAACGAGTGCTCTGTGCCTTTGCACTTACTGCCTCTAACTGGTAAGTGTGAACATGGGCTGATTTGTCATCTTGGTTTATTCAGCTTGTTTTAGTCAGTTAGTACAGCAGTATGAGTTTCTTCATTACAGTAACATTCTTCAGTAACAATCATATGTCAGCAGTGTGGCCAGCAGGTTGAGGGAGGTGGTTCTGTCCCTCTGCTCTGCTCTTGTGAGACCCCACCTGCAGTACTGTGTACTGTGATCCTCAGTACAGGAAAGGCATGGAGGTGCTGGAGAGAGTCCAGAGGAGGGTCACAAAGCTGATCAGAGGGCTGGAGCACCTCTCCTATGAGGACAGGCTGAGGGAGGTGGGATTATTCAGCCTGGAGAAGAGTCCAGGGAGACCTAACTGCAACCTTCCAGTACCTAAAGGGACCTGCAGGAAAGCTGGAGAGAGGCTCTTTATCAAGGAGTGTAGTGATAGGACAAGGGGAATGGGTCTAAACTAAAAGAGGGGAGATTTAGATTAGATGTTAGAAAGAAATTCTTTCCTGTGGGGGTGGTGAGGCACTGGCACAGGGTGCCCAGAGAAGCTGTGGCTGCCCCATCCCTGGCAGTGTTCAGGGCCAGGTTGGGTGGGGCTTTGGGCAACCTGGTCTAGTGTAGGGTGTCCCTGCCCATGGCAGGAGTGGGTTGGATCTAGGTGGTCTTTGAGGTCCCTTCCAACCCAAACCATTCTGTGATCTATGATTCTAAGATGAAACTAATTATTCTCCACTTTGGGACAGGCCTGTTCTGGATCAAAAAAAACAGTCTTTCAAGAATTAATCTCTCAGTTCAGTGAACCAGCTTGCAGTGACAAGTACCAGCTATTCCGCCTCCCCCTGTTTTAGGACTCAACATTTTCTTGGGTGTATTTTTAAAACTATAGTTAGTGTACAAAAATGTAAAGCAGGCTGCTGCTGGAATCATTCCTGAATGTGATGGCTGAAATGTGATCCTCCAGGTTAATAAGCAACTAACTGGGGTTTCTGTTATGTTTTTTGTTAGACTGTATTTATTTTGCCCTTGGAAATAACAACAATCATTTGTTATAATCAAAACATCTTTGTTGATGATTTGGATGAGGGAATTGAGTGCACCCTCAGTAAGTTTGCAGGCGACACCAAGCTGGGGGGAAGTCTGGATCTGCCAGAGGGTAGGATGGCTCTGCAGAGGGACCTGGACAGGTTGGATCGCTGGGCAGAGGCCAACAGGATGAGGTTTAATGTGGCAAAGTGCTGGGTCCTGCACTTTGGCCACAACAACCCCAGGCAGCGCTACAGGCTGGGGGCAGAGTGGCTGGAAAGCTGTGCAGAGGAAAAGGACCTGGGGGTGTTGGTTGACGCTCGCCTGG
>VWZZ01001252.1:64185-75221 GCA_013399095.1 Psophia crepitans
GGCCTCTTCTCGCAGATAACTAGTGACAGGACAAGGGGAAATGGCTGCAAGTTGCGCCAGGGGAGGTTCAGGTTGGAGCTTAGGAGAAATTTCTTCTCGGCAAGGGTGGTCGGGCATTGGAACGGGTTGCCCAGGGAGGTGGTGGAGTCACCCTCCCTGGGGGTGTTTTTAAAGAAAGTTTGGATGTGGTACTTAGGGACATGGTTTAGTGGGTAATAGGTGGGAGAGGGGCGGTTGGACTGGATGATCCTTGAGGTCTCTTCCAACCTTAATGATTCTGTGATAATCCAGGTGTTTGGCTAATTGCATAGACTTCTGATTCAAATATTGCCAAGACATCAGTACGCATTATCATTTCCATAGTTTAGCAATGGCTTAGTTGATGGCTTGAACATTTAGGCCTCCTCTTCTGTGACCATTGATATTAGCTTTAGCATTGAGACGAATGGATGCGACAACCAAAACCAAACATTTCTTAAGGAGGTAAAAGTCGTTGTGCTTTGATAGATACGGCTGTTTATCTGTTCCCCAGTCTGTACATCAGTAGTCACAGTAGCTGTACTGCATCTCTAAAGCTACTTGAAATTATATGAAGAGGATTTGCCTCTGATGAACCCAGTCCAGGCAAAAAAAAACCACAAAACCCAATACACTTTCCCACATTATCTGCACCTCAGCATAAAGCAGTTCAGGGATACACTGAGCAGGATGCTTCGGCATGCTGCTGTGCTTCTCCACTTGTATGCTAATAGGCACAGAGATGTTCACATCCGCAGTGTGAACCCTCGTACCTCCTTAGCCACGGTGTTCGAAGTAGGGTGCGTGTTTCTGTTGATGGGACCCAGACTGGTTACAGCCACAGTTAATAACTTACATAATCTGTAATAAAATATCTGTTTTCAGTATGCAAATTCTCATTGTATGTCTTCATGTGAAACTGAGCAATTTGTCCCTTAATTCACTAGACTTATGAGTGCTGAGCAGTATTTAACAGGAGATTAAAATTTGAAAACTAGAAAGCCTGCAACAATCTTAATTTAATATCTCCACCTTCTTTCTGCAAATAATAAACATTTTTTTCTTGTTGACAGCATGAGCTGGGCTTTTAGGGATTATGGGACTCATTAGCTGTGCGGTTTGTTGTTTTTTTTTTAAAAGACACAATAACTACAGTTATGTAGTTTAAATCTGACTAAAACATGAATTATAACTAAAAAAAATCAGGAGGATGTGCAACAAAGCAAAGTAGCGGTAGAGTTTCAAGCATGGCACTAAAGTTGTCATGTCTGAGACACAATCATAGAAGGAGATGAATCCTTCAGCCTTCTGGGGCAGCTCAGTGATACACAATGCCATGTGAGATCAGTCTTTAATTAAAAGGGATTTTGAAGGAATTATTCATGCCACATTGTGGATGCCTGGCTGTTTACTTCCAAGTATTGCTTTTGCTGCTGCTTTGGAGTCTCCAGCTGCAAAGTGATAACTTCTAAGGTATTTTGAAACAGCTATTCCTGTGTCTCTTCAAGAGTTTTTCATTAAAAGAGCAGTCAGATTGGTACACATAACTGGGAGGAAGGCAAAAGCAAGGGGGTCTGTCCTTCAGTCGGTTATTTCAAATTTGTTATTCAGTGTGATGCTGTGAAATGCCACTGTTGAATAAGATGAGCAGGACAGTGTCTATCACTTCTAGGGTCAACTCTGGGTGTAATAGTATGGGGATCTAAAGCCATTGATGTTAATGGGACAGTGTGCACTGCAGTGAAAATGACGTTTCTGAACGTTACAGTACTGGCTGTCCCTCCATTAAATTATTCCGGGTAAAAGGACCAGTACCTGTCAGTCTTGATCCATTAAAGTTGTTTAACTATTTGGTTATCTTTGGTGCTAGTGGTCAGATAAATGTATGCATTAAGTGATCATCTGGATTGAAAAGGAGGCCTAGGAAGTCATAACCTAGTTTGTATTTACAAACTCATGCTTTGCTCCAGAGCTGTTGTCTTGGGAGGATGACAGGATGGTTATGACAACCCTGCCTGGATGACAGGATGGTTATGACAACCCTGCCTTCTCTATTCACAGGTGTTCCCTTTCCAAAGAACTTCCTTCAGATCTGCAAGAAGATACTCTGCCGGCTTTTTCGGGTGTTTGTTCATGTCTACATCCATCACTTTGACCGTATCATCCTTATGGGGGCTGAGGCCCACGTCAATACCTGTTACAAGCATTTTTATTACTTTGTGACAGAGCTCAACCTCATAGACCGCAAAGAACTAGAGCCTTTGGTAAGTGCATGGTCTGGGGGAAAGCTCTAGGAAATTTTCCTCCTCCCTTCACTGAGCCTTTCGCACACTTGTTGCAGTGGGTTTCCTCTGGGAATAAGGTCCGTGACTGAACACAGGCAATTTAAAGGGATGAGCTGTTGCCTCTGTCCATAGATCCATTCCGTCTGCTGCAGTATTTGTGAGATGCTCAGTAGGCTCAGTAGAAAGAGAAAAGTGCAATGTATTTTGTATAGAAAAGTACAAGTGGGAAGTACTGCCATTTGAAAACAGAAGTTCATTTATCTTCTGCTTCTTGCTGTACTAAAGATTTTATATATAATTTTATTCTGTCTTTTTTCATTGGTCAGTAACAGCATGGTATTCCAGCAGTCACTTCAGTGCATGTGAAGGGAACAATGGTCAATATGAAGGTGAATTTTATTTTTTTTTCTAGTCTTTAAGTAGGTGTTTGTGAAGGTACTGGGTGTGTTAGGTCCAGAGCACACGCTGGATCTAAGTGAGGCAGATGAGGTGAGACAGAGGCTCAGTTAAGAGCATAACAAAACCAGACACTTCCTTTTGGACTGAACTCGATCAAAATTCAATTCATTGTTTCCAAAAGTAGGGCTCCAGAAATGGAAATGCTTTTGCTGTTGCTTGCAAATGCAAATAAAGTAGGAGTGTAAGCAGAAAAGGAAAAGTCAGGCACAATTCAGAAAGCAGTTTATGCATAAACACTTACAAACCATAAAGTGGGCATTTAGCCAACTTTAAAAAGGATCAGGGGTTAGAGTTTGGAAAATACTGTGTCCTGCAGCTTGTGTGATGAAGTGCTAGAACCACTGGGATTGGTTTTTTTTCCACAGAATGAGATTAGCTGCACCTATGGATATCATAGTCCAAATCCCTGCCCAAAGCAGTGTCACCTAGAGGGGACTGCACAGGACCGCTTCAGGTTTTCAGTTGTTCCACATAAAGGCACATTGCAAGGAGGTGTATAGCATAGTTTGTATGAAACACTTACGAATTTGTGGCAAAGTGATGTTTACCTGTGTTTCTACGGGAATTGTAGCTGTTGCAGGTGTGCTACATGTATATGCTTACATTGATTGAAGGAGAGCCTGTAAAGTGAGACAAAATGGATGGTCTTGTTTTCAGCGGTTGACAAAGCCCGCTGAAAGGCACTGCATCTGGCATGTATTGATAACTTGCAATGTACCTATGATTTCTTTCAAGATAGGATAACTTAATATACCAACTGCATGTGTCCTAAGGGATAGAAGGAGACCCTGCAAAAGAGAACTTCCCTGCCAGACTGCTGATCCTAGGTTGGCTGTAGCTGTTAAATGCTGAGGATGTGTCACAAGCAAGATACAAGGCAGGATGTCTCGGAGATAGGAAGAGAGGCGATCTTAAAGCCACTACAAGATCCATACTTGCATTTGGATGCAGAGAGCACAAAAATTATTTAATGATGCAGTTGGTGGTTAGCAATATTCCTGCACTAAGCGTACAGCAAAGGATTGGGGCCATAGTGGTGCAGGAGGTGACCCAAGTCCAGCAGCAGAGCAAGCTAGGAACGTGCTCCAACTGGTGTGTGCTTTTCCCCTGCATTCCAGCATTCCCTCCCTTCACAAAATTATCCTTAGGATCATCATATGCGTCGTGGTCTTACTCCAGCCAGCAGCTGAGCACCACGCAGCCACTTGCTCACTCCCCCACCATTGGAATAGGGGAAAGAACTGGAAGAGTGAAAGTGAGAAAACCCGTGGGTTCAGTTACAGACAGTTTAATAAGTGAAGCAAAAGCCGCGTGCACAAGCAAAGCAAACCAAGGAATTCATTCCCCACTGCCCACGGCAGGCAGGGGTTCAGCCATCCCCAGGACAGCAGGGCTCCGTCACGCGTAATGGTGACTTGGGAAGGCAAACGCCATCACTCCAAACGCCCTGCCCCCCCTTCCTCTTCCCCCAACCCCTTATAAACCGAGCATGACGCCACATGGTGTGGAATATCCCTTTGGTCAGTTGGGGTCAGCTGCCCTGTCTGTCCCCTCCCAACTCCCCGCACACCCCCAGCCATCCCGCCGGCGGGGCGGTGCGAGAAGCAGCAAAGGCCTTGGCTCTGTGTGAGCATCGCTCAGCAGTAACAAAAAACATGTCTATACAACAAAACCATCTCTATATTATCAGTGCTGCTTCCAGCACAAACCCAAAACACAGCCCCATCCTAGCTACAACACAGAAAATTAACTCTCTCTCAGAGAGAGAACAACATGATGCAGTATTGTTAACTTTGCTGGGATGCAGGGTCTCCCAGGGAAATGTTTCACCTGCACTGGGAAGGCAGCATGTCACCAAACTGACAAAGGTCCACCTGCTTCCATCTTCCTGTCCTTGCCTTGGGTGAGTGTCAGCAGTGTGGAAATGCAGGAAAAAACCTATGTCTGTATCTTTGTCTTCAGCTGGTCAGAGAGAAGGGAAGGAGTTGCCAAACAAAAGCAGACATTAGACATAATCTTGAATTTTAATGCAGTAGTTGAGGAAAACCTGTGCCCTGCCAGGTTCACCACAGCAGGAAATGAGCCCACATTATCTCCCTTAATTAGAAAATGGTCCAAGAGCTGATTAAATAAACAGACTACCACATGCTTGAATAAACAGGAAGACAATAAATTTATCAACATAACTTCAAGAAAGAGTAATTGGGGAAGCAAGCAGTTGATTAATAGTAATATTAGCCTACAGGATTTGTCTGTTTGTTTAAAATAGATTTTATCAGCCATTTGCAACCCAGTGCAGCAGTTATAAAATCACATGAAGCAAATGAGTTAAACAGGGTTGTCCCTCCCATTCAGGACCTGCATAACTTGTCTTTCCTGCAATGAAAGAGTGGTCTACAGTTTAAAATGCTATATAACTTTTTCCCATACCCATCACTATGTTAATTTGACAGATCCCTAAGTCTTTTGTAGAACTGTTTTATGTGGGCACAAAAAGGGAGCTGACCCTGCAGGTGTTCCTGAGGAAAAAATGCATGTCCAAGTGGTTAATTTGGGGGAAAAGAGTAAGTCTGAAAGCATATCTGCCCTTTCCTGCAGAACAAGCAGATAAAGCAGTCTGTACCTTGAGAGCTCTCAGAAGACCTTTAAGGCATACCTCCATGGGGACACTATCAGGAAATAAACTAAGGCTTGAATTTTAAGATGTGGCATCTGCTTTGTGCTGGCTCCCTGTGTGACCAGCTTTATTTTCCACTGGCAGTAGTTCACCTCAGTTGACCTCTGAGCCTCCTCCCATGGCCAAAACTATCTCGTGGAGTTGTGCCAATTACCTCCATCCCACTCTCACCCTGTGCATGTAACTGCTTATGTAGGGTGCTTTAAACACTTCATCTAAATGTTCTGGTTTAGTGAGAATCTTAATGCACCTGCCTCAGCACAGTAACTTACTGTATAAACAGCAGCCCAGCTACAGCGAGTAATGCCCCTCTACTTCTATCCTGTGATCCCTTTTCTCTGACAATGGACTTCATAGTATGTGGGACTTAAGAAATATGCCAGAGTACTTTCAAAGCACATCATGAGCAAGACAATCTTGGTTCAGATAATTTTACATAATTTATTGTCAGTTAACAAAACTTTTGATTACAGATCTAGGTATTGAGGGGAAAAAAAGCAATTAAACAAAACACTTGGTGGGGAAACACCTTTCCTCTCCAGGCTCTAATTCACACAACTTCTTTTCCCCCTTGCAGGTCTCAATTCACCTTGGTTTTGCTACACATTACACTCAAATACTTTAAATCCTTTCAGTGAGGTGAGGGGCAATGCAGGAGAGCAGGGATGTGTTTATTGCTTTTTGCTTACATGTTTTCCTCCACTCCAGCATGTTTTTACCAAGTGACATAGTCCCTCTGCAGTGTCCCTGCTCTGGTGTGGTTGCCCATGACCCACAGTTCCTTCAGGGCTGTGTCTACTCTGGTCCTGGGCTCTTTCTTCCAAGAGCACATCTCCAACCACGTCCTCACCAGTGCCACCAGCCATGTGTCCTCTCAGCAGCTGCTACTTTCTTAAGTATCTGTGAGCAGAGGCACTATGTGCTTCTCTGACTGGTCGAAGTTTTGGCACACGGTGGGTTATTTGCAGTGGTGTCAGAGGCAGCTGGAAGTAGCTGTGACTGGCACAGCACAGTTCATGGCCTCCCACCACAAGTCACCCCTCTAGCCCCCTGCTACCAAACTCTGCCAATCATGCCCAGTCCAAAGCATTCTCTGCAGAGTAAGTTATATGCAATCTGTTGGTTGAAGCCTTGTTTTGTTTTGGTTTTCTTGCCTGTCTCTGGCTAATAGCTCTCTTAATAATTTTTCCTATGTGAAATATAACAATAAGTAGCATTTGACAGAAGTATTGTGAGTCTGAATTCAACAGTGATTGCAGAATACTCTAATGCCACAAAACAAGACTTGTAATAACAGTAGAGTTTGCTCCTAGTTCAACTTAGGTTGCTTACCTTCAGCAGCAAGCTAGACCCTGGACACTTAAAAATTGAATGCTACTTACTCCACATAGCATCTGTTGCACGGTGTGTAGAGGGGGCCCTCTCTGAACGTCCAGCCCAGTACCGACAGTTGGGGTGCCAGGAGGAGCTGTGCTTCAGTACCAAAACTTCTGTGTTCCTTAACTCGATGTTTGCTGATTTGCTTTGCTGTTGCTCTTGGTGAAAACAGGCTGCCCAGAGAAGCTGTGGAGGCCCCATCCCTGGCAGTGTTCAAGGCCAGGCTGGATGGGGCTTTGGGCAACCTGGTCTAGTGTAGGGTGTCCCCGCCCATGGCAGGGGGGTTGGAACTAGATGATCCTTGTGGTCCCTTCCAACCCAAACCATACTGTGATTCTACAATATGCATCGCTTTCCATTACTCCCATCTCAGAAAAGAAAGGCTATCTAGCAGGAGTAAAGTACTGCCACAGGTAAAGCAGGTGCCCCCTACAGGAGTCTATCATTTGAAAGTGCCATCTAGCAATGTGGCAGCATCAGGTCACAGAAGAAGTTTCTCTGGCATAAATAACACTGTTTCAAAGAAAAAGAGTTCCAAGTTCCATTCCTCAGTGTGAGAAGGTGGGTTGTCCTTTTTAGCAGTAGCTGGTGACCACCTTCAGATGGCTGGTTTGGCTTGCTGATTGCAGAGCCTGTTTACTGCCGCACTCCAACCTTAGCTGGAGCAGGCACAAATCCTGTCATGAAACCTGAGGATCAGTGCAGCTACGGCAACATGACTTCTGGAAAGGGCAGGGGGAAGAAAACTCTAGAACCTTCTGAAAAGCAATGAAGTTAATTCCAGGGACACATTAAACCACAAAGTGTTGGTTTGGTTTTTTTCCCCTTGCAGGAAGCTGCCTGTCAGAGAGAGAGAGAGGCAAAGAATCGAGTAGCTATACTTCTTCAGTCATGTAAGAGCCTTCTGATTCAGAGACCTTAGAGATTTTATGGCTGAATCTCAGCACAAAGCATTTTGTCAGATAACAATTAATTGGTGATGCAGCCAAGTCTGCTCCCAACTTGTCAGCATTGATCTGTGTGTATTGCAGTATCTTGTTTTGATTTCTAAATCTGTGCATTTTAATTTGCCTGGTATTTCACTGTGCCTTGTGTTTGTCAGAGTTAAGTTAAAAAAAAAACAAACATAAAAATGTGGTGAGATTGCATTGAGATTTGGAGGTCTGAGCATCGTGTAATTCACTTGAAGGAGCAAGGTCCTGAGATGCATGTATTTTTTTTAAAGTTGTGGGAGGTGTGGACGTAACTCTTCTCACTATTGAGCATTACTCATTAACATAACCTTAAATTATGTCTCTAAAGAGGAAAGATAGAGAAAAAAAAAACGTATGCAAGGTCATTGAGGGCCTGAGAATGTGTGCAGGGCTTGTATATTCAATGTGTACTCTGAAACTCATGTTCTAATAAAAAATCTAGGTGACAAACCCAAGTCTTTTTCATATCTCCATGGCCACTCAGTTACAGAACTGTGGGCAAGTCAAGCGTTCATATCATGCTAATGAGAATGGGAAGTGATGCACAAGGAAGACCCTGCCAAATAGAAAGGAATGATTTGTGTGGTTTGAGTATGTTTGTTTCTGTCACAGCTGTTATAAATTGTCAAATGCACAAATCTGTTTGCCAGAGATTCCAGTATATGCCATTTTTGTACATTTTTCTAACCCTGTAGTGTCCTTTTACAGAGCAAAGAGTACCTTTTGTGCTTTTTCAGAAATGTCCAAAAATATATTTCAAACCAATCAGATGCCCAGCATTCCTACGTAACTTTGGAAACTATTGATTGCAGTCAAATTCCCCTCTGAAGACAGGGGTAAAAGACAGCAAAATACAGCCGTCTGCTTTGGTCATTCTCCAGAAGTCTTTTTTCATAAGTCACATCCTGTGAAAACTTTGACCTTTTTCTCAGAAGTAATTTTTTATAAACATTTTGTTTATGAGAACAGAAATAATAATTACACTTGAATGAAGAAAACCAAAGAAGGATATTATTTACACATGGTGTTCTGATACCTGTTAAAATGCTGATTTCACTTAGATGCAGACAATCAGCCATGGTAGCAAGTGCATAGGATAGCATTGGGGTTGGAATTGGTGCCAGTCAGTGGAGCTGAGTAGATAAAAATGATGAAGCTGGTAATTGCCTCAATGAGGATGGAGTTCATCTGCAGGATAAGCAAAGACAATGCCTTATTCTCCATTATTCTCAGCATAAAAGGTTCCATTGGCTTTATAGCATGATTGGCTTCTGACAACATCCAATATTTGGTACTGCTTAAAAGTAACCATCTATTTTTCCCCCGTCTCTACAGAAAACTGTTGTTCTGAATGGAATTGCAAGTGCTTTCTGAGGCAGTCTGCTAAGTAAAGAGATGGGGTGGAAAGAGAGGTTGACATTGAAGAATGAGGCAAAAAAGTTGATGAGTACCTCATCCATTCTTACCAGTTTGCCAGTCGTGTTCATCAAGGGGTACACTTTCTTGACCTTCCTTTTCTGGTTGACATACCCATAGAATCTCTTCTTATTATTCATTGTGTCCCTTGCCAAGTTCAGCACCAGCTGTGCCTTGGCTTTTCCTGAGCCCATCCCTACACAACAGGGCAGTGTCCCTGTTCTATTCCCAGGGTACCTGTCCCTGCTTCCACTGCGTGTGCATTTCTTCTTGCCCTGTAGTTTAACCAGCAGGCCTTGACTCATCCATGCTGGTCTGTTGCTATCCTTTCCTGATTTCTTACACATGGGGATCGAGAGCTCTTACACTATTGAAAGTGTCCCTAAAGATCTGCCAGCTCTCTTCTGCTCCCTTGTCCCTGGGACAGTTTCCCAGAGGGTTCTGTTAACTAACTCTCTGAACCATGAGATTTTGCCAGGACACTTTCCTGAGCCGTTACACATAACCTAATGTTGGCACAAGACAGATGGTGGAAACCTGGAGCTGGGGGAAATGTGGTGGTGCAACTGTCGCTTTTATGGCAGCCTGCACTTGTGACTGCACAAACACACACCGAAAGTGTGGTCCTTCACTTCAAGGAAAGCAGAGTCAAAAGATGCACTGCCATGCCAGAGTTTCTGAGTAAACAATTTCTGGCATGCACGTTTTAATGACTATTTTTATCATATCAGCTGCTTTGCTTGCACTGAACCCAAGCACACTCTGCTGAGAACAGGAGGACAGAAGGACTTCTCTACTGACAGTTTTCTGTGTGTCACTGACTTGCCAGAGGTTTCGGAGTGGTTCTTTTTGGTGCCTTTTAACTGCTCTGTCGTTTTGTGCTTTGACACAATTATCTCTCTTTTGTGGGTTGCTGGTGAGTACAACACAGAAGTCCTCCCAAAATTTAGCTAATGAATGTAAGTTATAGCCTGCAGAATAAAAAGGTCTTTCTCCAAATTAATCCACATTTCAGAGTTTAATAAACAGTGATAAACAACAACACATTTGTACTTCAAAGAGATTAATACACGGAAAAAAGTTATAGTTAATGGCCCAGAATAAAGCAAGAAAGAAAATCGTTTGAAAGAAGCTTATTCCTCTAAATGTCTTCAATTTTGCAAAACATTAAAAGAGCAGAAACTAACTGTGAAATAGCATCTGGTATTTTGCATGTCTTTCTTTTTGTCTTTTTTTTTCTTTACAGTGAACTATGAGATTGCTATAACATAAAAGACATGACACACAAAAAATCTTCTGTAATTTTCTAATTAATTTTGAGCTTCTGATGAGTTAATGTGAATCTTGCCTAGAGAACAGGTTGTTGCTTTATGCTAGCTGAATCTGTGGGGGAGTAGCTGGCTTAGTTACAGCAACAAGGAGAAGAAAGAGAGTAGAAAAAAGACACTTGTGGTTGCAAAACCACAGAAAGTGACAGGGGCATTCCCAGTCAGGTGTGATTTAAAAAAGGAGTTTGAAGCTATTTGCTTCATAACAAATACGTGAGTCTTTCTTCTAGTCTACTCATCCATGAGCTTCCCTGCATACAGACTTGCCCCTGTGTTTAAATTCTGAGCTAAACCAGAGCCAAAATTGCTCCTTAGTAAACTACAAAGTGGTGCGTTACTCTGCACGTTGTAGTAACTTTTAGCTGATGTAAATCAGAGCTGCAGTTCATGCCCCAACAAGGAAAAACCCTGGAGAATGTGAGGTGGGTAGAATCAGAAAGTGGCAAAAGCATTAAGAGTTTAATCAAATAGGCTTTTCGGTCTTTAGAATCATAGAATGGTT
>VWZZ01001253.1:0-18769 GCA_013399095.1 Psophia crepitans
AAAAAAGAGGCAGAAGAGAAAAAGGGCAGTTTTTACACTACAGTCCTAGGTTGCCAGAGAAATGCTAGAACAAATAATCAACAAACCATCTGTAAATACCTAGAAAATAAACAGCATGATAAGCATGAGCCAGTTTACATTTGCCAGAACAAACTGTGCAAACACAAAGTAATTCCTACAACCACATAACAGAACTTGCAGATAAAGGAGTCATAGTTGTTATATAGCTCATCTTAAGAAATGTACCAGACAGTGTGACATGATGTGCTCCAGCAAAATTCATTCAAGTGTGGACTAGGTGAAAGGAAAATACAATTCTTTTTTTTCAGGAAGGACCAATCAATGGTTAAAGAGTCTTTCCTACATCAAGTATTATTCAGTATTTTCACTAATGATTCAAGAAAGAAAAACAAAAAGTATTTATCAAATATCAAAACCAACTTGTTCATCAAATTTAAAGATTACACCAAGTAAGACAAGCTCTTAATTCACTAGAGGACAGAAAAGACACCATAATCCTCCTACATTGGTGTTAACAGTCAGAAAGCCATAGGACGTTACCCACAGATGAGAGAACTATTTGTCGCCTTTGTACAGGAATAAAGTGCAGCATGAATAAAAGATAGAGAATGGCTTCCTAAGAAGCCTTTAGGTAGGAAAGAATGAGGGGTTATGTAGTGGATCACAGGGTGAATGATGCCGTTGTTCAAATGACACACAGGAGTAGCCTGCAAAAGAAGATACACAATCTGCCAGAGACAAGATTCTCCTCCTTCCCTTTGCAGAGCTTGTGAGGCCTCAGCTACTGCATCTGAGTAAAAATGTTGAGTATTGAAGACTCCAGAGGAGAAACAAAGACTAAAATTCTAAAAAATATGCCTCAGAGGAAAGATTGAAAGATTTGAGGTTGGTTGGTTACTGAAAAGAGGATGGATTGGACATGGTAATTGCCTTAAAATATACAAAAGAAAGTTGCAAAGAGAAAGAACATGTTTTCTGTGTGCTTGATATGTAGGACTAGATTAATGGAAAGATTTAGATTAGACATTAGCAAAGGCTTCCTAACTGTATGAACAGTGAAGCTCTGAAGTAAACACATGAGGAGGGTCTTCATCATGAAACATTTTAAAAAAGTGATTGATCGAACATGTAAGACATGATAGGGATATGGTTGATACTGTCTTTCCTTGTCCATCATTTTGAAGTCCTCTTTATTCCTGTGATCCTATGGAACCACAGCCCACAGAAAACTTATTGGCTCTGAAGTCATGGCCTCTAGACCCCTATGAAACAGTGCATCTCTGTAGTATAGTTCTCAAATAAAAGTTTAATGGTAAGGACAGACAGTGGTCCACAAAAAAAAATAAAAAATAAATAAATAAAGAGGTTTGGCAGTGGTTGGTTAGCTGAAAAAGCTCTAGGCACTGGCACAGACCCTACCTTGAAGTCTGAACTCATTTTTACATCCCATCTTTATTCAGCCAGAATCTCAAATATGGCAAAAGAACCTTCCTCTCCCTCCCTTACTTTTTCTTTTTTTAAACTCATGGAAATCAGGAAATTCTCCCATTTTTGCCAGCGGTACAGAGGTACAAATTTTATTTTTTTTTCACACAGCTAAGGTGGAGTAACTTTAACCACCCAAGATGTATAATTATCACCCTGAAATGCACTGCCTGGAACATATTATTGCTGTCATGAAATGGAATTTATACGCAGTAAGGAAACAGTTAGCCCCACAGATTTACTGGACATTATCGGCAGGGCTATGACATCAAGGGCAGCCAGTCCAACAGCTTCAAGCAAGCTCAGCGCTCACAAACCATTTCGTGCTTCTAAGTACTTATTACCAATAAAACAAATGTTATGACTGTGTATTTTTAGGTAGCCCAGTTGATTTGTCAGCCCGTCTTTGGTATGCTGAAGAGGTCTGTGTGGCACGGTGAGGCTAACTCGGAGAAGTTGAAGACAAGGCAGTTTTTTTTTTAACATAGCTTTGGTTCTGCATTTCAGGAGCTGCTTTACAGCAGCGCAGCTGAAGCAGAAGGTCACACACAGAATAAAACCACTGCAAACTATCATTTCTGCTGATGGAGAACGAATCCTCATGCCGTTTTGGCATTTATGGGTATCAAACTGCAGCTGTACTCAAAGAAGAGGAAAGACCTCCTGGGCATTCCTGCTGCAGCCCCAACCACAGCAAGCCCCAACAGGCAGGCAGTGGTTGTGGGTGTCTCTGTAATACCTACCCTGGTCTGACGGAGACACTCTGAGCAATATCTCAGACAGGCTCCATCTCACCAGCACCAGACAGACCTCACCACGCATTAGGATCTGGCTAAGTTTTAGAGCCATGACACATTCTGGCAGGTTGGCATCCCACGGTTCAAATGCACCTGCTTACAATTAGTTGCAAGAAATTCCACATAAAATACCTCATTGCTTGGATCAAGGTACCTTGTTCACATACTCATATTTTAACCGTTTCAGTATCCCAGCTTTATTAAAGATTAGCCACAGAGGTTTCCTTTAGCTTTCCTTGACCTTTTCTTTGTCAGGGCTTCCCTTTCAAGAGTTCAATTTAAGGACCTGATATTGAGGACAAAAGAAAAAAGCCCAACAGCAGCAGTGCAGGAGACTGAATTGGACTATCTGAGGACAATTAAAGTAAACATAACTCACTGAACATTCTCTGTGGTTCTGAGCAGAAATGGATTAACTCCTAATATGGAGCTAATACTCTTCCAAAACATACAATAGCATTTCCTTGTACTACTAATTATGACAATAAAACAACCGTGTTTGGAGAGGAAATGAAGAAACACCAGAAATCACCTGGTCACCCAATACACGTGCATTATTGAGCTATAAACTTCCATTTTTGGATACCGTTGCCACATTCTGCTGCTACACTGATGTTTTTAATGCCTCACAACATGAACTTTAAGAGGGACAGACTGCCTTGTTTATATAGTATTGTGGAGAGAAAAGATTGTTACTGGGATGAAATAATGAACTATCACACAAGCATGCTCTAACTGCAGCTAGTAAATAGTCACAAAATCCTGTTAACTCCAAAAGTCTGAGGCAAAAATTTATTTACTTCAGGAAAATAAGAAGTAAATCAATTTGGGATAGGATGCACCTGGAGGAAGTTTTGATCTAATTGTTGGCCCAAACCAAACATGAAGGATGTCTGGATGCAGTTCCATATTCATATTCCATCTTGCTTCTATCTCTATAGCATGATGGAATGGGAAAAGCCAAACTCCAGATCCAAGAATACAGAATATTTCAAGGATTAATATAAACCCTTTTTCTTCGTCAATGAAACATAGCCCATCCTTGTAGTCAGAATGGCACAAAGTGGATGCAAACATAAGCATATCAAATTTAACTCCCTTGATCCATGTTCTACTTTTTTTTGACAATACTAACTTCACATCCTTAACTGCATTATTCTCTCAAATGAAAGAGTAATGTTCAGCAATACTACAATCCTATAGCAACAAAAGATACAGAATAAATATCGAATACCAGCACTCCAAAAAACCCTTCCACCCTGATTAAAAGCAGGTAAGGAGATTTGTTATCACAAAAGCATTTGTGCTGCTGGTCTCCCACTCTTTTTATTTTTCATTTAGGACTTCAGTTAATTTGAAAAAATATCTGACATTTCGACTGAATGGGCATTTAGAATTCAATATGTTGACAGTGAAATCAACTCTTTTTTGTAGAAATGTGGGATTAGAACCAAACTATATTGCAACAATCTTGTTTGGTTTGTTTGGCTTTTTTTTCAGTCATTAAGGTCAAAATAATATGGTATGTTTATCCTCCCCTACTCTAGCTGGCAATCCTCCTGCTTCCTTTCTCCAACTGAAGGGGAAGGTGAGAGGCTGCTTTGCATTGTCTGGCAGGGGACGTTTGTCTCAAGGGAAAGAAAATGCCTTCCTACAGACTAAAAAAAAAAGTCTCCGTAGACAGGATATACAGCACACTCCATGTAACCTTCATTTTGATGTAATTAAGTGAGACTTGCGAGGCACATCACTTTATGCGTTACTAAGTTTTCTCTGGCATACTCCAGGAGCTAAGCCCATCTGGGGCCAGAGAGCAAGGAAAAGGCTGAAGACTGCAGACTTCCGAGTGCAAAACCACCTGGTAGGTTTTGGATCCTTAAACCAAACTGTCTCATATAAAGGCAAAGATTGTTTTAGGTCATGTGGAACTCAATGGCATCAGTGTTAGAGGTGCTATCTGATACACTTATATGGGTATTGATAGACCTAAAGAGAAACACGTAAGGAGGACTGGAAAGGACACAGAGGTCTCTTACAGTCTTAGACATTTATTATTAGGGTTAATCCAGAAAACATCTCCGACTCTTTAGAAAACTTTCAATCTAGCAAAAAAACTAAGTATCATTATTGGATGTACCAGAGGAAGGGAACAGGAAAATTACTGTCTACAGCTTTAATCAGTTCAAACTTCTATATTACCAAAGCAATACAACCAAAGTATTTTTTCTTATCTAGCCCACAGAAGCCAAATGCACTTAGAGTGTGTGTGTTTGTGTGTGTATGCATGTAAAATTCTCATCAAAGTCAATAGGAGTTGTGTGGCCTCACAAAAGGAGCAGAGACTTCTGCCTCAAAGCACTTTAGCCATGGACATTACAGAGAACTTATCTTGTCACTAATCTCTTGTGGTGCCTCTGTTTCCATCTATTTCAGGTAAAACAATTAATTAAAAAAAAAAGCAACAGAAAAGCTTTGTGAGGTTCTGTTAAAGACTTTTATATAGAGTAGGGTTCAACAAGACGTTGCAAAGATTTATGTCAACAAAAGCCAGCTTGGGTCTTCAATAAAAACCAAAACATCCTATATTTCATTGAGCTTAGGGGATTGAATATCCCATTCATGTGAATATAATAGCTGAAAGGATGGAATCTATAACTTATACTTCTCTCCCTATAATTCTAATTGACTTGACATAGTACCACTCCCTCCTAACATATTCCTATTTCCCCAAAGCTTGAAATTCTAGTGAGAGCTGTAACAGCCTCTCAGTCCAACAGCTTTCTGATTGCTCCATCTTCATACAATGATTTTCCTGAGTTCTGTGCTTCCTTGACAGCTCTTTTTCATTACAGAGCTTTCCCTACCTCATTACTCAATATCCTATCCTATATTGTTCTTGAACACAGGGACCTCCCACCCCCTCCATTTCAAGTCTCTGTAGGAGGCATGACTCATTTTTATACTCCTTCCCCAGGAACCATGAGTTTCCCAGGTGTATTTCATGAGGGAGAAAGCAAATGGTTGTTTAGGCAAAAATATCTTTCAGGTGAATACACACTGAGGCAACAGACAAGCAGCATGAAGGAACAGATTTACCTTTCCTATTGTTTACTTATTCCCAAATCTAATTCCCTTCATAGACTGTATCACCAATTCCTCCAATTCGTCTTGTTTTTCACAGTTGGCCTCTGCCTTCCTGTATCCTCTTCCCTCTTAATTTTAGCATGCTTAGGAGAAGCAAATCACCCCAAAGAAATTCCTAGGGGAAGTCCTTACGCAGCTATGTACTACATAAAGAGGAGCTTGTTTGCTCAGCTTATTGACGAGTAGAAACCTTGCCAAGCTATAAAGAGCTGGAGTGTTACTACTTGATTATGGACAGCTGCTTCATACTGATACAAAAGTCAGTTTTGCTGAATATTTGATTTTTGGCTGTAAATGCTTGTGAAAACCTCCAAAGCAACAGCTTAACACATGGTATTTACCATCCTTCTTTTCCTGTGGGAGTCATTGTTACGTTATCCTTACAGGTGTTTTCCTTATATCAGCCCTGGTATACAAACTAGGGATCAGCAGCTCCACTGCATCATTTTCGATTTCCTTTTACTTGCACTGTGGTGTCAAGATTATTCTGACTTCTTTGGTGCCTTCTCTGATCTCTCTTTCAATGGTAACAAAAGTCTTTACATTCAAGTCCTAGTGTATCGTAGAGGGATTTATTTTTCAAAGGTGGCTAATTTCCTCTTGCCTGTTTTGATGGATCTTCCTAGAAATCACTATGTTCAGATCAACACCCTGTGTGACTTTTTTGCCCTATTGAATGTCCTTGCCATTAGAAAAGAGTGATGGAGTTCCAACATGAGCAAAAAGTACTTGGGCAATTTCTTAGCCGGTATCATCAAATAAGTTCATTCCTTCAAACTAAATTCTTATGGAAGTTGAACTCACAGGGATACACAGGGATTTCTACCACAAACTAAGAAAACTTTGATTTCCATCATTCCATCTGAAATTGGCAGAAATATTATGATTTTCTCTAGGCCTCATAGATTGCTGCTGAAAGGCACAAGACTTGGCAGACATGTAAAAGAGGAGACCACAAAACAGAAAGGAAAAGGAAAAGAGGAGAGGAGGCCCTCTGTAAGAACAGCTGGAGAAAGAGAAACCTTTCAACTGTGTCAGGGTGGCTACGCTGGCTGCCTCCCGTCCTCTCCTTGGAGTCCACACAGGTGTCTGGTCCACTGTGACCTAATGGCACGAGTGATGAATCGCATGCTGCAGCCACCGCCGGCCGGTGACCTCCAGGTAGGAACCGTGTCCAAGTCTGGGGTCCTTCAGCGGCTGCGGGAGTGCAGTGCAGATGTACATGGCAAAAGACAGACGAAATACATCTCGTCAGTGGTGTGAGGTGTGCGGTATTCCCACGCACAGACCCTGCCACTCTGTTAAAACCTAGGTCAGATACAGCACTTCAGCAAGTTTCTGAAGTACATTAGGAAAGAGGTCAATGCTATTCCTTACATTTCAGACTGGGAAACTGGGGTGCAGGTGAGTGAAATGAGTAACACCACCCAGGAAATGCCTGGTAAGGCCAGGAATTGAAGTAATTTCTAGCCTGACGCCTATGTATGGCTCTGGTACAAGACTATCCATTCTGGCCTGTCATGTATAAGAACAGAGGTTTTACAAGCAACTTTTCCTAACAACATTTTTTTTTCTATTATTATTCCTCTTAAAATTATCCTGCCATTAAAACACAAGTGAATTCACAGGCATAAAACTCCATTTAAACAACATTATATTGACAGAACCTGTCACAAAGCCTGGAAATTCAGAGTTATGGTTGGCATTCCCTGCTGAACTCGAGTCACTGTGCCTTTTATTTTCCACATGAGCATTAGTGTCAGCCTTAAGTGTGGATTTCCTGACTTTTTCAGCCTGTGTCACAACCTCCACTTTATTTAAATACACAATTTTTCCTGCAAATATCTGCTGAATAAGTCACCAGAATTGCAGTGTCGTTTTGCTGCTTCTAAAGTAAGATCTGGCAAATAAACTAAGAAACAATACAAATCTTGATCCAAAAATCTAACCAAACTCAGTCCTAAATTTTCTGTCTTTATGAAGAAGAAAAAAGATGAGCTGTGGGTTTCCTTACAAACAAAAAAAATTAAAAGGTTTTTGTTTCTTTCTGTCCAGGACTGGAAGGAGAATCTAAAAAACAAAGCATCTTCTTGCATGCCTTGCTCCACTTTTGCAAAGGCAGGAAGTGCAGACAGTTCAGTCACGGTTATTTATCTGAACAAACGTTGTTTATCAGATAAAACCCCTGGAAGAGCTGCCAGAGCTTCCACTAGTGTGCTGAATTACTGGTCACGGAGAACCGGCCAGGCAGTTACAGTTTCTGGTGCACACAAACGGGAGATGTATAGTCAATATGCGCTGGGAAGTAATTAGTATGGAGGATGAGCACATACATTTTACTGTCAATATGCCATGCTCTCCCTGCTACTGGACTGGGACACGTCCAGATTTATGGCATCATGTGCACTTGGCCTCTGCCCAAGTGATATGCTGGACACACAAGCAGTTCGACACAAGCAGACCTATCTTATGAGATCAGGACTCAACATACATGGTCACGCCTGCACACACGCACACTCTCACGTGTACCTGATGGAGGTGGGCTGAAGAAGGGCAAGGACGACCCCAGCAAAGAGCATACTGCCTCAGAAGTGAAACCAGTCCTCCAGCCCCACCTCTGCAGGACCTGGGAAAGAAGGTGATGGCCACAGGTTGGCTGTTTGATCCTGCAGAGCCAAATCATGATCATGGGTATGACAGAGAGAAACCATCCATTCACCAGTCATACCACCAATATATCTGTAGTGCCTTCTCCTTAAAGCTCCCTCATGCCACATTCCCCTAATCTGGACATTTGGTCTATATTCTACCAATTAAAAGTACATGTGTGCTGGGACCACTCAGCCGCACCTCTACAGGACTGAAGATATCAACAGGGCTTTGCTGCTTATAGCTTCACTGAGCCCTGGCCCAAATCTGGCCCACAGCCTAGGAGACTCAGGGACCAGCTTCTCCTTCACCAGACACTGACGGAGAGCAAAAGCTCCTCTCTCTGTGCCAGCCCATAGTCTGGCCCAGAAAGCTGGAGGGGTTGAAGGAAAAGCTCAGAGCAGCATCCAAATCCCCTCCGATGCTGGCAACCCCCCTGGGGTGGGCAGCATCCCTCCTTCTCTGCACCTCAACCCTCTCCCACCCCAGTGCAGCTTTCTACGGCATGTGTGAGTTTCATGACTATTGTTGTAAGGGATGGAGATGCAAAAGAAAGATCCTAAAATTTCACTCTATTCCTTCAAGGGTTGGATCTAAGGGACTAAGTTTTCTTCCACAAATGCTGTGGTGTAAATGCAGAGGAAAACTGTTCTTTTCAAATTATGCTGAAATTCATATTAGCACTTTAACCTATGAGTACCCAAACACGAGTCCCTTTATTTGCATGAGAATTACCAAAGAACTATATGAGTAGTGTCACCCAAACATAAGCATGGGCAGAGTTTGGGCTCTTGTACTGCCTTCAGCAAGTACATGTAGAGGCCGCACTTGCATTGATTCTGTTTGTACAAATTGACACAAACAACTAATAGTTCCTCATGGCAATTCTTCACCACATTTCCTCAGACTCTGTTGTTACTGGCAGACACAAGGACTGATTTCTCTCTATATGAATCTATATATCTCTATATATCTCTATATATCATGTCTAAGTTAAAGTTCTTGTTGCTCTGAGATGGTAAATTGAAATTTTCAGATGGTATTTCAGTTTATCAGAATTTTTCCCAGCATCTCAAAAACATGGTTCTAGAAAGTAGCTCAGTGGTAGAAGACTGGGAAGATTATATCTTTATTTGTCTCAGACATAGCCTGGTATTTTAAAACAAAATACTAGATAAAGACAATTTCTATCACTTACGCAATTTCTAAAGTCTGTATGAGAAACTACAGTAGAGGGTCCAGTTCATATAATCCTCTTTCAGATAGAAAGTAAGACAAGTCCTTATCACATATTTTATGTATAAGATCACTATATACTGTTTCTCATTTAAGGCTTGGTAGTGAAGCTGCAAAGTTGAGATCAAAGTGGTATTCAAAAACACAATCTTCTTTTAAGAAGGATCAGTAGATTATGCAGTGTTTGCAGGGTACGCATAAACAACCATCTTCACAAAATCTAATCATTTAGTAGTCTTGAGACGATGCACATTCTTACAAAGTCTGTCTGTGACAACTCATCGTTATAGCAGAAACCTAAACTAACACGTCCTTAGGCCCGATCACGGAAAGGTCTATTCTCAGTTTAGGATCACATTGTGCCTTACACAAAGAGAGAAAAAAAAAAAAAAAAAAAAGGTGCTGTAAAGCCAAAAGGGAATACATACCCCAGACTGAGGACAGCAGGCACTTGGACTTGCACATGTCTACAATACATCCCAGAATGGGGATCTGTAAGTTTATTAGCCTGACCCAGAAGGCAAAGAGGCCAAACACTTTGCATCTCAGTGGCCAGACACTTTGCATCTCAGTTGTTTCAGCCCATGAGAGGCGTGCAAGGCTGCTGGAATTAGAGCTGGCCCTGGGGTTTGCAGCCACACTTGCTTCCCCAGCGCCAGAAATGTGCAGCACAGAGCTGGCCCGGCACTGTGACAACTGTGAGAAGTTTGAGGGAACATGCAGCCATAGCCAGAATCATGCATGTAGCACATTTTTGCAAGATCTCAAGACTTTATTCATTCTGGACCAAGCCAGGGATCTCAGTGCCTAACTCCCATCTATTTGGTGAGGAAGCACGAGTATATAACTGTATACAGAATCAAGCAGCACACTGAACTCCTTTCCTCACACAAGGGTCCCAAAGACAGAGCAAGCAGAGGAACAAAAAGCCAAAGCCCATATCATTTTTGCACTGGGGCAGCGCACAGTGCTGCACGAGCACTTCCCACGTTGCACAACGGTGGCTCCTGCTCGAATGCAGCGGGAACAAGCAGGCAGACTGTCGCAGGAGCAAGCTTCCTCGCCTTGAAACATTGCCTTAATATTTGGGTTTGAGCACTTGTAAGGGCTGTGAAGCCATCGCCCAGGAAGCAGATAATACCTGTCAGTTGAATTCAAACCACCTGCGGGGATGGATTGGGAGTGAAGCCTGTGCACCCCCAGCTCAGCTGCCCCCCAGCATCCACGCTGTCCCTGACTCTCCTCCCACATCAGAAGATCCATTGGTACCCAACAAGGGAGGCTCCAAACCATAGACTCTCAGCTGCGAAAAGAAAAACCAGCAGAAGGTTTTTAATCTGCAGGATAGTCTATTCCCCAGTACATAATGTTGCGAAATCCAGCTTCATGCTTTTGTGATTAGTAACCCACATGCAGTGCTTGTTCCTAAAATTACATCGGAAAGACTTAAGGACATGATGCATAAACACGCATGTTAGAACATAGAGGCTGTTCCCAAAAAGGTAAAAAAGAAAAAATTCTATTTTTTCTCAAATCCAGAAACTTTGACATCACATGTATGCATAAGAGATTAAGCAAAATGCCAAAAGTAACAGTTTCCATTGGATTTCATTACTCTGTGATGAGGTTGTCCTCTGTTATTTTTGGTATAGCTCTTAATGAGCTGAGCAACCATGCCAGTCTAACAAGCATTTGCTTTAAAGACTTTCTTTAATTTAGAAAAAAACAGTTTTAAAAACATCACAATTCATTCTGAAGAAGGAGTGACATAAAAGGCTTGGTTACAGAGCAGAACTTTCCTTTTGTGTTCACATTAAGGGTTATGTTGGTGAGGTCCTTAACATTTCCCTTTTTCCCTTTTCTTTTTTTCCTCTGGATTTCCGTGAAGCATGAACTGTTCTTTTAATGGTCTGGAACTAGAAGTTTCAGGGAGTGGAGGTGAAGAAAATGGGAGAGAGGAAAAACAATTTCACACTTAATACCTGATAGGGTGGGTCATTTCTGCAGAATGAAATATGATTTTTTTTTAATTTCTTCACTGAGTAAAATACATTTGTCCCATGTTCCTTACACCTCATTCAGACATGAATGTCTTCTTTCTCCAGCATACATGAAGAAAGATGTCTCGTTTTGGAAAAGACTAAGTTAGACAAATAAAGAGGAGGTTCTCTGAGCATGAAATTGCTTAACACAAATGGCATATTTCATAACAGAAATGAAAAATCAAGAAGACCTCTCCATGTCTCTGGATGAATTCTTTGTCTAAATGAGTGCCACATGTCAGGGCTTCTCATGGAGAAAGGGGAATTTTTCTTTCCGAATCTCACATATGGTACACAGCCTAAATCAGATGGAGATAAAAATGCAACCAAACTATGCACGGTTTCATTATATGGGCTCTTAGGATATTAGTGCTGCCTCTTTATCAGAAAAAAACAATTTTTTAAAAAAATGAAGAAAACTCTCAATTTATAGCAACTAGGCCCACTCTTTGCTTTCCCAATGAGATTATTAGTGGTGAGGTAGAATGTAATTTCATTAAAGCATGATTTAATTTCCACTAAAGATACTTTTCCACATGCTGCAAGTGATAGGCATTGTGAGACTTGAAAATCCGTAGTTTGTTTTCAGTACCTCAGAAACCTTGTCATTCTCAAGGACATGAAAGAGCTTTGGACTTATCAATGCAATGATGCTACTCTGCAACTGGAGGCCTCGGATGCAGGACCTCAAGTGCGAAAGACAGCAGGAGTAGGTCCCAAAGTCTCCCAGTTTACCTCCTTAAACAGCTTCTTCACAGAGTCTCAAAAGTTTTGGCAGGCCTAAATCCTTTGTTTAAAATTATAAAAAGTTGTAAAGGGGAAAACTTTTCTTTTTTTTTTTAATGAGTGTTTGAGAAGCAAGAGTATATAACTAAGAGTATATTACCATCAAATCCTAACAAATAATTACATTAACATATATATTTCTAAAATAAAATTCATCTCATATTTCTTCAGAGCTAACCATACAAAAAAAAAAATCATGATTACTTCTTGTTTAATAAATTACTTTTTCTATTACCCTGCATTTCAGTCTTCCAGGAATAGCCTGGCATATGCTCGGGTGTCTGTTATAAATGGAGATTAATAAAGCTTATGTTTTAAAGGAGTTTAATAAAGTCCAGAACAAATTAAACCAGAAGTAGCACAACAAAAAGCCTATTAATATTGCCACACCAGGGACCTCTTAAAGGCACATAGCTTTGGTGTATTCCAAGTTTCATCTCGTACAGTACCTTGAACAGGATGTGGGTTGAGAAGGTTTCACAATGCGTCTGGTTCTCAGTAAATCAGTCGTTAATTTTTGGGTTAGTTTTCACTGAAATTGTCAAATGATCATTGTTCCAAATTTGATTTCTAGAGCATTTTATTCTCTTATTAGATGTGTATTTCAGGGCACACAATGACACACACTGGGTTTTGTTTGATCTACCTCTATGGAGTCAGTTAGTATGTTTAATTATTCTAATAATAAACCTCACAGTTAGGAAATGTTTCTGCCCCAGTGCAGTACTTATACCCTCTTGGACCACCCAAAATAATTCCTTTTACCATGAAAATGTAATATTACTTTCAAGTTAGTAATTTGTTACTTTGGGAGTAAAAGAATAAAGTAGAATGTAGAATACATCCCTAGGATGAGAAAATGGAGAAGAGAAGGACGAATTCAGCCATGTTTATTCTAATTATCTATTAATATTTAGAGCACTTTGCTGAATTTGAGATGAAGAACAATTACATGAATCAAAATGCTGAGCTAGTCAGCTGCTTAGTTTGCATTTTCAATAAGCTGAATACATTTATTAAAATTTAATTAAAGTTCAAAACAACAAAAGATAGAAAATAAATTTTGAATATGAGTAATCATTCACAAATAGAAACAATCATAGAAAGGAAGCAAAGACCAATGTGTCCATATCATAGAATCATAGAATCATAGAAAATTCCAAGTTGGAAGAGACCCATAAGGATCATCGAGTCCAACTCCTATCATATAGTTAATTTACTATCTCAGCAAAAAGTGTCCCATGCATAACCAGAGCAGTGCTAAGTCAGCTGCCTATTTACTGTTAAGTATCTGGGGCTAAATCCACAAATGGATGCAGGTATGGCAATTACCCATAGCTAACTTTTGGGGCCAGTGTTACACCCACTGTACTGACAAGGCTGAGGTAGCTGCCTTATGTCCCTCCCACCATGAGCAGGAAAATGAACAGCACAGAGCAAGGCTCTCAGGGCAGCAGCAGGGACACCCATTGAGACAACAAAGGTTAAGGAAGGAGGGAGCACGTCTGCCACCCTGCCTCTCTCCTCAGCCTAAAAGCACTGAAGTAGGCACCTGTGTCTTCAATTTCTTGCGCTGGGCACCCAGGGTTTCTGCCTGTGTACGCACAGCAGGCTTATGGTTTCTTTTTATCACAGCTGGAAGAAGCACCAGCACAGCCCGTCTTATACAGAAGAACCTGAGCAGCAGGCCCTCTTCCTGGGTGCAAAGATACATCCTAATCTGGAGCCTCATGTTCTTCACACCTCTTAAAGCGGGACCACTGCACAGCCCAGCATAGAAAACACGCAAGGGCTCGTAAGAAAGAAAAAGGAAGACAACGCATTACTTGTGACTTAACAGCGAGGGCAGTCTTGCTGGGAGAGGAAATGCGGATAATGGCCAGGCAAGCTTAAGTAACACAAATTTCTCTCATATTAGGTCTGCACACAGAGAACGATACATACCTACCTTTTATTGACCTTCACTTCTCCCTTTGGAGGCCCTTCTCAACTCTTCATTCAGTCTCCATGAATTCTAGGGAGTTTTCCATCCCTTGATATCTCATGCTTTTGGTAACCTTCCCTTAGTCTGCCTGGACTTAAATCCCCCTCTCTGTCATCGTTGCTGTTAGAATGAGACGAGACGATCCAGGCTGTTCCCCTCTTTGTTCCTCTCACATGGCCTCCTTGCTTGAAGTGGAGCATTCAGCTCAGTCACTCCCCAGTCCAACTCCGCATGACACTGCAGCACACAGCTATGGACCAACGGTCAGCTATTACAAAGTAGAGTGTATATTGAATTCCGTTGCTGTTAGGGGCAAAGTTATCCAAATACCACATTCAGCAAGAACATTATTCCTGAAAATCGTTTTTCAAGTGAAACGAAAGACCCTGTTCTGCCATGCTTTCTTCTTTCAACAGAGAAAATTATAGCATGACAGGAAATAGGTTGGAAGAGATGTCAAAAGATTATTTGAAGAGATATCAAAACATCCCAAAACTTTTCTCCTCAACACAAGCTGGAATCAATTTCATCTGACCTAATCCTGATAGGATGTGTATGCAACCTATTCTTAAACATTTCCAGTGTTGCAGTTCTGCAGACTTCGTCAATATTTTAGTTAAGACCTCAGTTATCTTTACAGCTGGGAAGTTCTTCTGAATGTACTACTTAAATCACTCTGGAGTACAGTTTATTCTTTTCCTTTTCTAGATACATTTTATGTGTTTAAATACTGTTATTGTGTCTCTCTTCAGCTTCATTTTCCAGATAAACAAAGTCAGTTTTTCCAGCCTTTTCCCTATCTCAGATTTCCTAGCCTAGTCTGGATTCTTCTCAACTGTTTTATGTCTTTCTTGGCATACAGTACCCAAAATGGTCACAAGTCTCCAGCTGAGGCCTTGAGAGAGGAAAGATGGCATGGAATAATTATTTCAAATAGGCCCACCAAAATGAATTTGACTTATTTCACAGTGAAGTGTGGGTCTTGGTGACTGAGGCTGGCAGAATCACAGCAAGATTTTCAGAAGTTCTTAGTATTTTCTTAACTCCTGTTTTTTTACCATGGTAGAAATTTTGATACTTTTTGAAAATCAGAGCCTTCAAATGCATTTTAGCAGCATTATGTAGAATTAAACTGTCATTTGCAATGAATATCCCTGAGTAAGGGATGACCAAAGGCTGATGTCAGCTCTTATATCTGATACTACTAATCATTGGATGCGCTCCTATAATTTTTTAGTTGGAGGATGAATTTCAATCTTGATCCTGCGAAAGACTGTATATACCACCTAAGCTATATTTATGCACAGTATTGAGAAGGACCCTCTATGTCTGCTCTGTAGAAAATGAGATTACTTTATAAGGTGGAAGGGAAGACAGAAGAAATTTGGGGGTTCCCAGAAGCTATAAAAAAATTTTACTTCGAATATCGTTTTAGCCAAAAATAGTTCTCATAGGAAAAAAACATTCTCTCTTTGTCTAACACTTTCCAAAATGGAATAAAACGTTTAAATGCGCTAAAAGTTTTTATACCATGGTATTCTACAAGGTTTTAAATTATAGGTTCCTGATTCTTCCATCCCTAAATAGTAGCCAAATATAATAATGGAGGGAATATAATGCCAGTTTAGCAGGTTTGGAAATAATGTTGTTGTGTTTCTTAATACAAAGCACTTTCACATGCTCCCAACTGTGTGACTTTCAAGAATGGTGATGTGGCAATGTATAGTTGGCAAGGTATACTCCATGACAACGGTTAATTAGTAAATAAATGATCCCAGGCCCATTTCAACTGAGTTCCAGTTGTAATAGCACAGTATGAAGATTTAAGCTCCAGTCCGACTAATTCTAATTGTTATAAATGAAATGTTGCCTTGCTTTGATATATCCTTTAATTTCTTCCCTTGACAAGCAACGGATCCAGGATCCAGATATAGTTCTGGTCTACAGCACAGCAACTCTAAACTATAGCAACAACTAGTGAAACTGGTTGAGGTGATAAAAGAATTTATATGTTTACAAATTATTTTAGGAAACAAACTGAAGCTGTTTATTCACAGAAGACCTACGTAAGGAGCCAGGACTGTTCGCCAGCCCCTACCTGTATTAAACAGCAGAAGACTCCCGCGCATGCTTATTCTGACATCAAGCACGGGAAAAGAGGCTATAGGAGCTGACACAGGGATTCAGCACGTCATGCGGTCATGTCTGGCAGGAATTTATGCTTCCCTCTTTGCCTTTGTCCTAAGGCAGTGTAGGAGCACTCACACGGCAAATTACAAATGGGAGACAATTCAAGAAGTTACTACCTTTCAACAACACACAGGGGAGATCCTTTAACACAACAGTATGGGAGGATTCAGCAGGCACAGTTCACTGGACACTAGCAAGAATTCTGCATGCTTGCAGTGATGGTGAATGTACGCTGCCATCTCTCTAAGCAGGCATAACCTCAGGAAGAAAGGCTCACCTGGCAGTCTGGCATCAGAAGTCTCTATTGGACTCCCTGCTCTACTAAAAGTCCTCTCCATGACCTGGGCAAGCCATCAACATTCACCTTGCCCAGCAGAACCTGTCTGATCCTCTCTCTCCACCTCTTTCCATTCTCTCTGAGGGCACTACCCTTGGTACCATGATGATATCGTGATGACTATCCTGGGCACAATGCTGACACAAGCCTTCTATTCTAATAACTTAAGCAGCAAAATCCCCTGCAATGTATAAAATAAGGAAGTAGCTAGTGGCCTTTTTTAAATTGCTAAGCACACTATCTAGGTCAATTGAGCTTCATCACAGATTCTAGGTCAAGATTTTCACATGCTGAGGGAATTCATATGTCTCTTTCCTGTCTTGCTTCTCTGGTCTCTAATAAGGGAGAAATTTATGCTTCAGCCTTAGGATACTTCCGTTAAAGTCAACAGGAAGGTACAAATGCCTTAAAAAGCAGACTTGATTAATTTGTGTGTTCATCAAATCACTTGTTTGGTCAGATCTATATGCTGAACATTGCTACCACCTTCTAATCACAGAACTTAATAATAAGGAGATCAAATTTTTTACTGCTGTACATCAGTAAAACATCAAGGAACTCAATGAAGATTTACACCCACTGTGAATCTAATTCAAAACACGGCATTTTCTACATGTACAAATCTGGAGGTCAGCTGAAGAATAAGATCCCCTACTTTCATACATAGAACTTCTACTGATGCCAGTGGGAAGGCCCAGGATAGTATAAATATTTTACACACATGCTGGTATATCCTGTGTTTGTAGAAGAAAAAGTTTATTTAATTTAAAGTAAATGCATGTAATGGGTCACATCCTCAACCTGACTACACCAGCCTCTCTGCCAGAACCAGGTCACCTTCTGATGCTGAAAGACTCCATAACTTTTTGGATGCTAAAAAACCACAGAGAAGTATGAGGACATTTTAAGTTTCATGATATATAAAAATATTTTTGCCTTATACATATTACAGAATCACAGAACCATAGGGGTTGGAAGGGACCTCTGGAGATCAACTAGTTCAACCCCCTGCTAAAGCAGGATGCACAGGATCGCATCCAGGCAGGCTTTGAATATCTCCAGAGCAGGAGACTCCACACCCGCTCTGGGCAGCCTGTGCCAGTGCTCCGTCACCCTCACAGTGAAGAAGTTTTTCCTCATGTTCAGATGGAACTTCCTGTGTTCCAGTTTGTGCCCGTTGCCCCTTGTCCTGTCACTGGGTACCACTGAGAAGAAACTGGGCCCATCCTCTAGACACCCGCCCTTCAGATATTTACAAGCGTTCATATTCTGTAACAATCATTGCCATGGAATTTTAGAAAGAACCAAAGGAAGACAATAGCATAGATACCTTCACAATCTGCTTAACATGAAATAGAAACTCATGATCATATAGTCACATTCCTATAGTTCTCTGAAAAGAATATTTTTAGGACAAGGGAGAAATTTAAATATTCAATAGATGTTTTCCATAAAAGAAGATGTATGTATAGTAAACCTTGCTGTCAGAAAGTCACTTAGATAATCTTCTGACTTTTGTCAGCTATTATGCTTCTGAAAAGTGTGAAAAATAAACTTATTGCTATATTTTCTCCTATTCATTGCTGTTGAACTTTCTAATAACATATACAGTGACTATATATATATATACACACCCTTGTTATGGTAAGGTCAGCTGAGTAAATGTAAGTGCAAGTGCTTTTTTTTAAAAAAAGTGTATTTTGTCATCTTTAGGTTGCAATTTCATCAAGAAGGTTTATTTCCTAAGCCACAGTTTGCAACAGACACTTAAAAAAAAAAAAGTCTTAGCCAAACTTCTCTGAACTTTATTTTACCAAAAATCACACTAACTACTTCACAAGATCTGTTTTATATCTCCAGTGGTTAAAATCTCTTTATCTTGAATTGATGTCAAATATATAGTCATACTTTGTTGCAGCCCTGCTTCATCTGTGTGAAAAGCAAGAGCAAACAAGATCTGAAAGACTGTCAATAATAAGTGGCGTCCCTCAGGGGTCCGTACTGGAACCGGCACTGTTTAACATCTTTGTTGGCGACACAGACAGTGGGATCGAGTGCACCCTCAGCAAGTTTGCCGACGACACCAAGCTGTGTGGTG
>VWZZ01001253.1:18974-40642 GCA_013399095.1 Psophia crepitans
AGTCCAGAGGAGGGCCACAAAGTTGATCAGAGGGCTGGAGCACCTCTCCTGTGAAGACAGGCTGAGACACTTGGGGTTGTTCAGCCTGGAGAAAAGAAGGCTCCAGAGAGACCTTATTGCAGCCTTCCAGTATCTGAAGGGGCCTGCAGGAAAGCTGAAGAGGGGCTGTTTACAAGGGTAAGTAGTGATAGGACAAGGGGTAATGGCTTTAAACTGAAAGACAGTAGATTTAGATTAGAAATTCTTGACTGTGAGGGTGGTGATGCACTGGAACAGATTGCTTAGAGAAGCTGTGGAGGCTCCATCCCTGGCAGTGTTCAAGGCCACGTTGGATGGGGCTTTGGGCAACCTGGACTAGTGGAGGGTGTCCAGGCCCATGGCAGGGGGGTTGGAACTAGATGATCTTTAAGGTCCCTTCCAACCCATACCATTCTGTGATTCTATGATTCTATGAACTATCTCCAGCATAGTTCCAAGCAATGGTTCACATTTGTTTGCACTTTCACGTATTCTTCATTTTCAAGGATAGAAAACATACAAGAATGAAAATATACTGTCTTCAGATTAGAAAAGATGTCTTGAGTCTGATCTCTTCCCTAACCCTGGCCACAATTTTTTGCAATATAAGCTCCTGCTTCAAGACCAACAGCTGTTTGTCTAGAGTGTCTCTTTAGGAAAAATAGTTATGATCTTTATCATGTCAATCAAGCCAATAATCTACTCATAGAGAATGCAAAAATATGATTCATCCCTAATACCAGATATCCACAGTTAAAACACAGGCCTTATTTCTGCTTGATATGTGTTTGACCTTAATTTCAAGCTGTTGGATATTGCTATACCTTTTTCTGCAAGTCTGAAGAGTCCACTGTTGACAATTCCCATTGCTTATGTAGATATTTCAAAATGTAGATGCTGTTTTCATCTGAAAGTGTCCTGTTTATCATTGGCCTTCTTGAGTTTTGAATACTAGAACTGGATGCAGTCTTGTTGTAGCTGTGCTCCTCCACCAAACACAGAGGTAATGAAACCTCTCAGTTCCCAGTTATATACCACCAGTCACATACCTTATATTGTCTCCTGTGGCGAAACATTAAAATGAGAAGCCATGGCCACAAAAACCAATTTCTTTTAAGATTTTTTTTCTTCCTAAGATAGACCACTCAGCGTCAGTGTCTTTCTGCAAGATGCACATATGTTTCTTGATATATAACCATACATACAGTTCCACTAGAAAGAAGACCTATCTTTATAATTCATCATTCCCATCTTTTTTTGTCACCAACAGTCATTATTAGCACCAAATTCATATGGCTCTTTGCAAACCACTGATGAAATTGTTAATGTTAATGAACTTCCATGGGAACATTGTCACGCAGTGATGATTTCCCATTTCAATTTATATCTGAGCCCTATGACTTGATGAAGTCTTCATCTATTTCACATATGACACACTAGTTTTGAATCAGTCTGTCTTATTAATAATCACTATACCATGTGATCCCATGTCAAATGGCTTACACAAATCCAGCTATATTCCATTAACATTTACTCATTCCACTAACCTTTATTCAGAGTCAAAGAAAAAAGTTATAGGCAGACTGAATCACGTTTACTAGTAAGAAATAGTTTCACAAAGACCCATAGGCTGACTTCTACTTCCCTTTCCAGGGAAACATTAACCTGCCATGCTGGAATCATTTGCTTTGATCAAGGAAAGAAAACCTCTACTATTCAATGTCCATCCTACCAGTTTATACATTTTCAACCGTATTATCAAATGTTTTTATATTAACCAATTTTTCAGACTTCCAATGGATGGTTGGTATGGTTGAAGAAGCCTAATGTAATTTTATAGAAATGGTATAAGAAACAAAGAAAATAATTGTACTAAATTGAATTTTTTTTATATAGTATTGCTTGCAATGGTGGTTCATTTGTAAATGAGAGAAAAGATAGAGAAGACTCAATATGAAGACTGTCACCATGGGTTGGATTTATAGCCAGAATCTATTGACAGTGTTCACCTTATATTTTGTCTGACTCTGCGCTAAGGTTTGCCAAATTTATCAGTATAGGGCCATAGTGATTTACTGTTCAGACAGTTCCACTTCATGGAATAATACTTGTGTGGTAGAACAGTTGGGTCCAGTGAGCCACATAATGAGAGAAACATGGACAAATGCGGTTTACCTACTTCTCATTTGGACAATAGAGAATAATACAATCCAGGCTGAAAAACCTGACCAGTAAACTTACCCACTTTTCTATGTATCACAATATCACTGATCCAAACTGTGTAAAGAGCTCTACTGAAATCAGGGAGGAAACCCATTCAGTGGCATCTTCTGCATTGCATCTTTGCAGCATGGCTGTTTTCCCAGCAGATGTTGCTGCACTGTTTGAGAAAGATTTGGCCACAGTGCCACAGTAGTGTAGGACCAAACTGTTAGGAGGTGTGACATTGCATTCCTCACCATCACAGCAGAAAGTACCAATTGCCCTGTACAGCTACCTGAAAGGAGGTTGTGGTGAGGTAGGTGTTGGTCTCCCAAGCAACAAGTGATAGGAAATGGCCTCAAATTGCTCTATGGGAGTTTTAGATTGGATATTAGGGAAAATTTCTTCACCTAAAGAGTGGTCAAGCATTGGAACAGGCTCCCCAGAAAGACGATGGAGTCACCATCACTGGAGATCTTCAAAAAGTGTGTAGACATGGCACTTTGGGACATGGTCTAGTAGACATGGTGATGTTGAGTTGATGGCTGGACTTGGTGATCTTAGAGGTCTTTTGCAACCTTGAAGATTCTATGATTCTATGATTTGTGCAAGGAATCAGGGAGCAGCAGTCTGTCCTACATAGCAGGTCACCATCCTTGCTACCCAAGTACACTGATAACCAGCACAGGTTCAGAAGCCGTACGCTAAGAACCAGCCCAGCACAAAGTAGCCTTAGGCCTGGAAGAGTTCAGGCCCTCTAATTTTGCCCTCTTCCCTTCAAACTGCATGACTAGCAGATCAGGCAGAGCCTGGGAGCTGACACTGTGTGCACATTTATTCAGTCTTCTCTGTATCTCTTACTTCCCAAGTCCCTCCACCCTATCCCTGAGAAATATCCTTGTTAACAGGATTTATTAAGGGATTCAGGTGCCAAAGACATTCAGCAATTTGGTCATCTTGCTCATGCACTCAAGCTCTCAACACCACTAAAAGAAATACAGAAAAAAGTATGGTTTCAAATTCTGCACTCTTAGTCTCTGAAATAAATAAAACACAGCAGATGAAGTCTAGTAGAAAAAAAATATCAAAAGTAATATGAGGAACACAGTAAGTAATGGAGTGCTGAACTCCTTTCAGATGAATTACAGACCTTTGGACAAGAGAAGAGAGATACAGTCATACAGACATCCCAGAAGAGTCAAGCTCCACACCCAGGGCTGGAAGTGCCTGTCACCTACAGATCATGCATAAGTGCAGACATCAGTAAAGATTAGTAAGCATTAAGGAGAAGGAGAATTTTGTGTGACTTTTAAGGTGAAAAAAGCATACAGAGTTTATGACCAAATGAATGTTTTATGGGGAAAGAACTAGTTTATCATCCTGGTATATCATGGTTTACCCCTTTCTCTGTCACAATGCTGTGTTAAAAATCATGTGCTATGCATAAAGTAGGATTATAATTCACGATGCTCAGTTTCACCCTTCATATATAAATGTATGTGATGTCTTGTGGATAATGTGCTGAATTCAGGACAGTGCTAGTCAAGGTGTATGGGATGTCCCAGGTAAATGCTCAAGGTAGTTGAGTTCAAGAAGTGGCAAGAATTTACTCTGCCAGCTCGCTGACAGGTTTCACAAAGAGGCTAATGGTGTTACAGCTTCAGCTGCTTCCACCACCCTTCTGATCACGGTACTCCTGCATAGCAGAGCCACGTGTGCCTGAGCTTCAGCTTCCCCAATTTACACGTCTGCAATAACGGCATACTTGTGCAGCCACAATTAGTATCTACATGGGTTTACTGAGATGATATTTGAACATGGAAAAGAGCAGCTCATGGGAAGAAGGTACAGAATTGATCTCTGTGACCTAATGCTGAAATTACCCCAAGCAGAAAAACAACCTAATGTCCAAGGTCCTGACGTAATGGTTAAATTATGGTTAAAACACCAAACTCCTCTTCTGCAGGTACAAACCACTGGCCCCACAGCATACTTCTAACAGTTTAGCATCCACAAATTTCACACGCACAGTTAAGAGCGCTGAAATGTGCTGGCCTCTCTCCACTCCTTGAAAAATGGTTACTGAGCACCTGAACCTTAGAGCATTCCGGCATGAAGGAAGAAAGAGAAACGTGGATAAAACTAGGCGAGGCTTTAGTTTCGCAGTGGGAAATTATTTCTCTTTTTCAGCGTTCAGGGAGCCTTGACAGTTCCCTGTGAGCACACACCTATTTAAGAGAAAGACACCCCTCAGAATGGAAAAATAGATACATGAACAAGTCCTCATCATGTCTGTCTGTGAGGCCTGCCCAGGCTCTCCCAAAATTGCCTGTGTTCAGCGACCGTCTCCCCATGGCTTGTCTTGGCAGTGGTCAGTAAGGAGGGAGGAGAAGGGAAGAGCCGTTACTCCCAGCTTTTCACACAGTCGCAGTCCCAGCATGCTGCAACTGCAGAGACAGGGCTGCTCCAGGGACCTGGGAGGGACAAGGCACCCCTGGAGACGCGGCCGGCACCAGCTAGCCAAGCCCAGCAGATGCACTAGCTGCAGGCACCCCAGAAAGTCCCTGTGGGACGGTGGCTCCACAGCTAACAAAATATCCATGCTCTTGTCCTCATTGATGCTTTCCTTCACTGCCCCTTCCTTGCTCTTCCAGTCATGGTGACACCTCCCCTTCCCTCCCAAGCTGTGATGGTTGCAGAGTCAGGGAGAGCTGAAAGGGGTGGGGCAAAGTTTCCCTGGGCAGCACGGAGGGTGCTGGCACTGAGCAAGAGGCTGCCAGGGCAAAAAAAAAAAAAAGGAAAAATGTTTAGGCTCCTTTTATCACCAGACCCATGGGAACTGCCCTGGGCTCCTGCCTGCCTCCTTCCTCCCCCACCATCTTGGCAGCCCCCTCTGTGCTGTCAGGCACAAGCAAACCCTCCATTAGTCAGAGCAAAAACATTCAGAAGTACTTGCTATGGATTTATTCGGTGTAACTTGTAACCCTATTTTGAAACAAGAGATCAATGGCACTGTATATATACCGTTATTTTTTATATGGAACAGATTCATTTTCACACTTGGCATGCAATTAAACACCAGAGCCATGAAGAAGCACAATTTCTAAAGGCCAGCACAGTTCATGCTGGGAGAGCACCGTACAGCTACCCCCTAATTACATACAATACAGACCACAGCAAGGCACATCCAGCATGTGATAGTTTGATTAAAGTGAACACCATGGCCAATAAACTAAATGCCTAAAACTGTAAATATTACCTAAGCTAAACATATGAAAAAAGAAATGCAGAAAACAGATCTGACAAGTCCTTGAACAATCTTTCAGCTTCTCATGGCTTGAAATCATTTTCTCATGTTGGGACTGTTATTTGCTCTGAAGTGATTCTTATGTGAGGGCAAATTCACTGTAACCTTTCCCACACGCCTGCTCTGCAGCATGTACGTGGTTTAAAGAGAAACTTCCATGCTCTGGAGAGCTCACCAGCACACCGGCAGTAACTGCAAATTTCCTTCCTCACGCATCTCTTCATCAGTTTCCTCAGAGGTGCTAATTACCCGCACTAGTTGTGTCCAAAAATAAGCTGCTTTCTCTTGCAAGCCCATTTTCTCTCCTGAGCTGAGTTTTCACAGACAACTGCAGGAACAGGGGCTGCATTTCACCCGTGGGTTACACTGACATAGTGAGACAGATGCTTTTCTTTCTGCCCTTACTCCACCAAGCTGTGCAGGAGCCAGCAGCATCCCAAAACTCGTATGGCTCTGCAAGGGTTGTGTCAGGATGAGTCTGCTATGTGGCCACTGCCGTACCTGACCAGCCTGGGGTACAGCAAAGCAAGCGCACATCTCTTGTGCCTAACATATGGCCTGAGCAGAAGCAGAAGGGATTTCTCGCGGTCCTTACCTACAAGGGGCACTTGAGCTGCTTGCTCCATTGGCGTGCTGAAGGCCATTCCCTCGGGAGCACGCAGCCTGTCCCCGGCACAGGAGCCCACAAGGGACCGGTTGTGTTGTATTCATTCCCCCTTTGCTATACACTCTGGGACAACTTCCCACCACAGGGGTACACAGAAGATATATTATCTCTGCAGCACACAATGTTTTCTTTCACTTTTGCCTAAAGTGTGCAAGGTGATGGGGAAACGCTCTTTGCTCTTGCCCTAAGGATCCACACTTCAGGCTGAGACAACCTGGCAGTGTGGCCTGGATGCTCCAGGGCTTATGGAAATCTTCTGAAACCTCTTTCTTCCATTCTGAAGAAGTCTTTCTATCCCTCCCTCATCCCCCTCTGCACCTAAAGCAGCTCTTTCCCTCTGGCTTCCAAGAGCTCCCTTTTCCAAGCTATATTTTATCAAGGGAGTCTCAGTTTTGGCACGTTTTCTTCTGGGCTCAGCTGGCTGATGTCTTCCCATCCCATGCATTCCGCAGGTCAAAGGTATACCCCAAAATGTACTCACTCCCTCTAACCCAAGGGAAGCATTGGAAATTGTCAGATTCGAGGACAGCAGCTGGATCAGCGAAGACAGCCAAAACTGTAGAGTCCACATGATTAATTTCAGGGAGGTACTTATTGAAATCCTGTTAGCTTAAAAAAAAAGAAAGAAAAAAAAGAAGCAGAGGAGAGAGTTTGAAATTTGGGCTGAGGTTCATGGCAGTTGCTATTTTTATTGAAGTAGTTTGCCCATCCCTGGTGGATTTGTGCTATCACAATCATTTCTGTGCTGGCAACAGCCTGCAATGTCAGCACAGAAGTATGATTTCACTGCAGCACTAAGCCAGGGGAGAATCGGAATTGTGAAGGAGCAAGCTCTGACCGGAACACAAATAGTTTAAGAGCTCACAAATACAGTTTTGGTGAAGTAAGTTATTTTTCCTGAAATGCTGCTTCTCACTGTTTCCAGCCCACTCCTAGTATTACAGCCCAGGGCCAAGTCTTTTGTGCCTTTAGCCTCCAGCATTGAGAAGAGGGGCTGAGGGTGAATCGCCCTGGGAACGGCAAAACAGGTAGCAGAAAGGGAATTCTCAGTCTTCACACAACTGCACTGTAATCTTTTCATTTTGGTGAGTGAACGAAAGGCATAAAACATAACCCTTTATATATCTGAGATTCCTACTGCAGAACTTCACCTGTGGTAAAGTCTTTTATGGCCTGAGAAATAAATGACAAACCATCCACAAATGAATGTTTGTTTAAGAAGCATGGATGAAAACTTTTGTAAAATGTGTGTCTCTTGCAATCAGTTTTCCATGAAGGAGGATCTCCTGAGGCAGCACATGCAAAATGGAAAGACCTGGGTATTGCTGGAAATAGGGATTTTATTTCAGCATTCAAGAAATTGGTTTGCGCTAAAAGAAACAAAACTCCTATGTAACCTGATGATGATGATGATGCATAAATTATCTGTGCCCTACAGACCATTTTAAAAACAAAACCTGACTTCTTTTGGTTGATTTCACTTTTTCTGGTGCTGCAAACACAAGTGTCAACTTACATGAAGCGGAAAAGGTGTTTAGTGGTCAGGAAACATGTTCTTTCTACTGCACAGGGAATGCAACTCTCAGGCAGAAATAGACCACCAAAAAAAAAAAACCCAACCCCCCAAAAAGAGCTCGATGATTTATTATTCTGATTTACAAGCATGACAACTGGTACCTTTTGTAAAAAACACCACTTTTACAACATCACAGAAACCTATGAACACCAAAGAACAAAAAGCAAAGTTTTGCTATCTTGCAACAGCAAAGTACATTAAAAAGTGGGTCGAATAAAAAGGCCCTATATATGCATTTCTGTTCCTGAAGAGCTGTAGGAAGGTGCTGCGCTCATGTAATGTGCAAGTGAACTTCTTACCGTGGCCAACCTCAGCTCAGTTCCTCTAGAGGTGACGCTGTTGTGTGTCATGACAAACAGGTTCCACCACTAAAACAGGGAATGCCTCAAAGAAGTTTTAATCAACATGGTGCTTAAGACAGCAATGGCAGACAGTGGCTTACTGCAGCTAAGCCGCAGCTTGTAAGAGTGAGAAAGCCTGAGAACAAGCCTTTGCACCAGGGCTTTCACAAGCAGCGGGGCAGTGCAATTGAAAAGGTATCAGGGATGTGTCTCTCAAGTAAAGCAAACTGCAAAACTTGGGAAGTCCTACTGTGAGGAACCAAACAGCTCAGGGACTTGCACAGGCATCTGTCAGAAATACTCAAGATGAGAAGCCTTGGGTCAGAGGGCTGAAGCAGTTGAATTCCTTCCTAGTTCTATTTTTCCACCATTTTTCTTCACTAGGATACAGGGAAATTCTTTACCACCACTAAATGCAGTCATGTATGCACTGCAGAGTGGCTATGTTTTAATAAATATTCCAAGAAACTGTGTGTTAACATCTTTAGGATCATGAAATAGCAATATTAAAGACAAATGTGTACCTTAAAAGTTATATATGCTGTCAGTACCCTGGGGTAGAGAACAATTTTATCATGAAATAATGAAAACTGAACATATATGACAATAAAAAAGCAGCTTTGATTTCTTGACAGTTATTATCCACCATCTAAAGGTACATAGCACAATCGTGAACAAAGCAGTGAAATATACCATGTGCTGCAAGGTTTCTCTTCATTTTTTTTTCAGAAAGTTCACAGATTTCTTCTAAACTAACAGCAAATCTAACTTGACAGAGTCATATGTCTCCAACATTCTGCAAAAAGCAAAGCACTTTCATAGATGAAGTAGAAATAAAGCGGCTGAGGTCTCCTGGCAAAAATTTGGGGGACATAATGTGAAACTTCAGGCCCAGTTCAAGAAGACCAGAATGAACAGTCACTTCAATTTATTGAGATATATTCCATTTCATGGCTTAGTGTAAATGCTATTAAAGCAGCTGCTGAGTACAGAAGTAAGTTGATGTACCAGACAAGCCCTAGTGTCAGAGAGGGCTGGAAGAAACATTTTTTTATATAGGTTCACATTTGCATTACATCAACAGTAGTCACTCATCAAATCCCAGCTAATATTATTTGGGAACATGTCAGAGCTACTATAATAATACAAACATTTAGGCTGCATTGGGAATACCCTAAACACACAATAAACTATTCCAAGTACAAAACCAGTGTGGGCAGTTTCTTGGCTGAATCAAAACTAATAAGAAAATATGGAATTGAACAAAAAGCCCACACAAACAAAAAAAAGCAGCAACAAATCTGGTTTAATTGCTGCACAGCAAATATGTTAATAATGTAAAATCATTGAGTACATCAACCCATTCGCTCCTCTCCTAATGTTTTCCTGTCACATAGTGGTTAATTCTCACAAAACTACAAGTCACCAACAAAACTCTGTTACAAGGCCATTCCCACTGAAGTGCACAAATACAGCCTGACTTGCAAGCAGCAAGGGAAGCTAATAACAGGGTAATAGAGAAGGCGCAAAAAGCTCTGATCTCTTATGAGCTGCTGAGTCTTTTTATTCAAATTATATTTCATGTATGTGTGGCAGGAAGAATATAGGTGGTTTCTTTGACCCTGGCTGGTCCGAGGACCCAGGTGTTTCTGATAACAGCAGAATCCTTTTGTCCTCATAACATTTCATCTCTCTTGCTTCAATATCTGGTTTCTCGCTAAACATTTGCCTTGAAATCCGTCCCAAGGGTGCCGAGCGGTATGATCCCTCCTGACAGCAGCTGTAAGGTAGCGTGCAGAGGGTTAGCTCTATTACCACAGGGTACAACTTTCCCAAACTCTGCTATCCTCCATCCTCTTAAAGAACGGCCAAAGCCTCCTGGTTCCTTGCGAGGCTCTCCATTAGCCGTCTTTGCTGTGCTTGGCCATGGGGAGGTAAAAACAAGTCACTCGCTGCAGTGACAAGAGGAATCAGAACAGCAGTGCTCCAGAGAAGGGCAACGAAACTGGTGAAGGGGCTGGAGCACAGGTCTTATGAGGAGCGGCTGAAGGAACTGGGCTTGTTTAGTCTGGAGAAGAGGAGGCTCAGGGCAGACCTTATTGCCCTCTACAACTACCTGAAAGGGAGTTGTGGTGAGCTGGGGGTTGGCCTCTTCTCGCAGATAACTAGTGACAGGACAAGGGGAAATGGCTGCAAGTTGCGCCAGGGAAGGTTCAGGTTGGAGATGAGGAGAACATTCTTCTCTGAAAGGGTGGTTGGGCATTGGAACGGGTTGCCCAGGGAGGTGGTGGAGTCACCATCCCTGAGGGTGTTTAAGGAAAGGTTAGATATGGTACTTAGGGACGTGGTTTAGTGGGTAATAGGTGGTGGGGGGATGGTTGGACTAGATGATCCTTGAGGTCACTTCCAACCTTAATGATTCTATTCTATTCTATTCTATTCTATTCTATTCTATTCTATTCTATTCTTTGAGGAGACAGCTTGGTTTTGACACAAAATTATCCAAAAGATTTTTAAAAGGTGAAGAGACAGAACAAATGTTGGACTGCAATATTTCACTGGCTCTCAAGGTAAAGCTACTAGGAGTTGTACTATTAGAAGAGAAAGCAGAGAATTAAAAGACTGGTTATATTTCAAAAAAAAAAGGAAATGCAATAAAAGGCACACCCACCAAAGGCTGAAACCCCAAAAGCCTCCAAATCCTTGTTTCTTTCAGTGAACAAACACTTAGCCAAAGATAATCCTCGTCCTTTGACTGACTCTTCCCTGGACACTGCCTTTGTTATCTCCTGCTCTTGCAAGCTATTTCTCTTCCCTTTCTCAGCAGCTGTTGCTACAGGCAAAATCAGTGTCTTCTTCACCATTTATTTGCAGGAAATTACGGCGCTAGACATCACTCCATTCACAAATCGTGGCTCCACAGTGACTACAATGATGTGAAGCCTGAGTAGACCAACTGGTTTTAATTTACATCAGGTAACTGGATTTGCACTTGTGCCAATGGGAACAGTACCTAGCCCAGAGAGACAAGCCATAAACAGGTGGGAAGAAGTTTGGAGAGAGTTCATCACCACGGATATGAGAAATGTGTGCGTGAAAACACTTTAGTCAGCAGTCACCTCTAATTTATTATTTTTTTTTAACCACAATGGGTTTATCCAAGAGCCCTGTAGACTTTAATCCAGGTACATTACGCAACCCTGTCTACTCCAGCATTAAAGGCAGGTGTATTCAGAGACGCGCACGCAGAGATCATTCGCAATCTCTGAATCACGGCGATGTTTCTGCTGGCTCTTTGCTCTGCCACCTGTACACTCATCGTTAAGTCAGAGAACAGACCAGCCGGCCGATTGTACAAGTTCAGAAAATCAAAGCCAGGCAGACGATGGCGTGGGAGGCTGAGCGTGAATTGTTGCAGGGCTCTGACTAACGCTCCGGCAGGGAAGCGTGCAGGAAGCTGTGCAGAGCCAGGAAGGACACTGCCCCGGTGCTTCCTTTCTGCCACTTCAAAAATATCGACTAACAGACCTCCTTTAAAAAAAGAAAAAAAAAGTGCTTTGGACAGATCCTGACGTTAGCTCTTGGCCTTTGCCTCATATTATCTTACCGAAAAATAGAAGGAAAGTACTGCAAGTAGTTAATAGCTTCTCTTAAACAGGATGCTGAGGGTAGTGATTACAAGGCACTCTAGAAAAGACTTTGAAACATGCAAGCTGTGTATTCACGGTCTGGGCATGAATGTAGTTTGTACAAGTCCTTGTCACCATTTCGTGAACACAGAACACACTGTCTTCTTTTACTTACTCCCTTCCTAGTCCCTCTTCATGTACTCTCTCTCCTCATACTGTTTTCAAACAGAACGTCAAGCACCAGCAACAAAAGTCTTTGTACTGGTTATACTATATGCGCTCGTTTGTATTGCCTGTAGTTTCAGAGCTCACAGTGGCTGTGTTAACACAAAGTCAGAGCCATGCCGAAGTCTAGGTTTGAGAGAGCACCACTGAGCAAGGTACTTGATCTCCCGGTGCTTCGATTAGTCCTGTCATAAAACTGGGTAAAAAGCAGCGCCCCAATGAAATACAGATGCTTTGTCAGAGATGAAGCTACCTTCCTTAAATAACACGCGTAGAGGCATACACACAGAAGGGTCTCATACGTCCTTGCCTTGTTGTGCTAGTTGCTTTCTTGAAATTCTGCACAGCTTCACATCTGTCCTAGTAGTATCAGAATATTGAAGTTATACACAAAGGCATATCTGATTCACAGCTGAAAAGTAGCCCTGATAAAATTCAGCTTTATGCAAAGTGCCATCATAAGCCTTACTGAGCACTCAGCGTAAGCCATTGCAAGCAGGACTTAAAGTAGCAGGAAGCTTGAACTTAAGAAATGGCAGCTCTGTTATTGCTCCTTGTTTTAAAATTGATAGGTTTGACCTTTTACATTTATCTTCTGTGGTCATTAATCCTTTCTGAGGTGAAAGCTGAAGTTACAACATGCTATGTCCTTTCACTATTCATTTTTAGTTAAAATCCTAATCTTTGTTTAATATTCCACACTGAGAGTGGGGTGAAATGGTCCCCAGGAGCCCGACAATCCATGCATAGCAAACCAAGTGCCAGGCATTCATTTTTAAATTAATTAACAAAACTGCACCCAAATTATATCATCTTTTAAGGCTGTAAAGAGATTTCACTCCTACCTACCAGCTACCTCCAGAAAAAGCTTTAGGATTTATAAACACTGTTCCAGCCACTGTATTCCCTGCAAAATTTTCAGTCAGAAAACCTCAAAATCCTTCTTCATAAATTCTTGAATCACAAACTCTTTGATCAACATCAACTGTACCATTCAAGGATTTTTGTAAATCCTGAGTGCCTTGGGAAATGCAATGTACATGCGCTACCTAATGGCCATATGGAATGTAGTTTATTCTTGCCCACTTGCAAGTAACATAGAAATGCCTGTATGAAATGTCTCCGGGGGCCTGGCGCGAGACAGATGAAAATTCAGGAAACGGGTAGAGAGGGGAACAGAGGAGCAGCTTTGAATGTTGAACTGCCAGTCACATCAGCGGGATTTTGAGTCAAAAATGAGGACAGAAATGGATTATCGCCTTTTATAAAGAGCAAAGTCTCTGACATGATTTAAAGCTTGCATCATAGGTACAATCAGACCTCAGTCAAGGCAAGCTGCACTATCTGTGGGGCTGCACACAGAAAAAATCTCAGCAGACTTTAGAAACCTTAATAATATACAAAGCCTCAATGCATGACCTTCATATTTATTTTTCAACCAAAAGCCATCTAAAAGAATGAGCGTTAAAAGAGTTTGATGTTGATTAACCAGGTCTGACTGTAATTAAGTTTATGAATAGAGAGAAAAATGCAAAATTTTATTAACTGTGGAAGGAATGTTAGGTCCTTAACTGCCCAGCAAGTTTGTGAAGACAAAGGAGATCAGTTTACAAGGGTTAAGTAAACATAATATTTTATATTACAGTTCAAATGAATCCAATTTCAACAAGACTGTGTAAGAGTCTAAAAATTGGTTTACCAGATTGAACATTTTTATGAACATTAAAACCCATTACATCGCTCTGAAGTACAGCTACCGAACAGCCAGAGTCACATAAAGAAACCATTTGTTTTTAGCCCTATGGCTGAATCGCTTCTAGCCTCCTTGCTATTCATGTCTGGTGGGTTCCCTGTATTTATTTTTACACGCCTACATGTTGTGCATTTTGTATTCCTTTAAGTTTCCAAGGTCATGTCAAAACAAAATGCATTCCTGAGTCGGTCAGCATAGGAATAGCCGCACCAGACATGAAGGTAATAGCTTGATGCTTACTGCTAATCTGAGAAAAGTAACCAGCTGTTGTGAAACACAGATTTCTGGTAAGAGAAGGAGGCAGTACGCGAACACAGTGCTCAGAAAAGTGCTGGTTTAGCAGTAATTGACCTGAAGGTCCTTTATTTATCTACAGAATAGACACACATTTATAGCCTCCTCATTCTGTTTAGCTAATCACTGGCTCTGATGAGGCTGCAAACAAAGCTGCCAATTAGCACTAATTATGATAGCAATATTTCATTCAGATTAACGAGTCTGAACCACTGAACTCCCTTGGAGAGGAAAAGGCCTTTTAAGCACTTTTCAGAAGATTTCCAGCACCCCAAAGAACTAGACCACAGATACTATAAGCATGTATCCAATAGTGATAGCTCATCATCTGAAGGAAAATAGGCTTTAGATGATGGAGAAACCAATATACAGCATGACACAAACAGTGGACGCTATGTGCCTCCTGTAGTATGCAGAGTGGGTCCTCCTTCAAACCACAACTACCTCTGCATAACACACCGTTCGTTAGGACCGGTAAAATTCAAACAGCCCTCATCTGGCAGCTGATCATTCCTCTTCTGCAGAGCTGCTGGTATTACAAGCACTAACAGTTGTCTTGGTCTCACTTGGACCATGGCTGTATCGTGGCCAGCACAAAATAGCTGAGGCAAGCCACCCGTGCTGGTGAGAGCCGATGGGCCAAAGGCTGCCCTGATGTAGGCACCAGAGGCAAGTCCATTGAAGCCTATGTCAAGGGAAAAAAAAGTTACCCTGGGCATTTTGAGCTGTAGTTTTTTATGGCTGAGTTACACGGCAGATAAACCTTTAATGTACCTCCTAAGCAAGGCACGCTAGTCCAGGCCTAAGGTTGGTGGATGAAAAAAACCTAAGGAAATGAGAAGTTGTGGGTTATACCGCACGCTCAGCTGCACCGGCTGGGGTCCCGCTGCCCCAGCAGCAGCTCTGCACTTGGCCGTCCAGGGCCGTCCCTGGTCCAGTACAGGGATTTGTTCAGATGCACTCCCAGAGAAGATCAGTGTCACCACCAGCAGCTCCACACACCAGGAAGGAGCCGTGTTTTATTGCACCTGAAACACAACGCTTGGCTTCCCAGGATGTGTAAGCAACACATTTGTCAGGTGAGCCAAAAGGGATCCTCCCCTTAGGCAGGCCAGCAGAAATGAATGTCAGGCTTGTCTCCTCCAGGACTCACTCTTGCAGCTCTTACACTGAAAGGACACATTGTGAGAAGTGAATTAACACACTGGCATCTGTATTAGCTATGGTAAAACCACCCAGAGCATGAACAGGATTGCCCATACCGCATATTCAGAAAGGGAAACACATGGTTTTGTTTCATGATGAGCTGTGGCTCTTCTTTGCTTTCCACTGGAGCAGGATGGTGATGGGCAGGCTGCCTACCTGCACGGCAAGAGCAGGGCTGGGAAAGGGTCCAAAATCCAAAGGGAGCTAGGGAGTAACCCAGTGACTGAAGGTCTGGTTTGACCAGGAAAAGTGCAGCCTTCCCAGTAAAGATGATGATGAGTTGCAATAAGAGTGGGTGGGTAGGGTGGGGCAAGAGAAGGCTTGAGAGAACTGAGCCCAAATGACTCCCACACTCCGGAGAGCTGGAGACTGGGAGCCGTCCTTTTTGGAAAGCAGCGTGCCGGGGTGTGTGAGTAGCAGAGAAAGACATTACTCCTCACAGAGATGGGCGGGAGCTGCAGTATTTGGACTCCAGTTTTTAATACCACCAAGTGCAGAACGTGCATGAGTTTGAGTGCGTGGACCTAACAGACCCATCTTAATTTTCTAAGAGTCGGAAAGGCAAACTTTTAGCGGTGTAAAACATAAAATATAATTTGGAAAACCTGTGTTGCTGGGGGAGGTAAAGAGGCATGCCTTTGCCTTCATGGAAAAAAAGCTGTTTGGCAAGGGCAATTATTAATGAGCCAACGGTTATTTAAGGTGGGCATAAATATTTGCATCGCAGAAACATTTGCCACCTTCTCCACGCTCCCCTTCTCTCTGCCTGCTTTTTCCCTTCTCTGCAGCCTCCTCTCTCACGCGCTCTTTTTCTCTCCCCTCCTCTCCCCGCCTGCCTGCCTATCATCTTGCTCTAATTGTTTCCAGATTTGTGTGGGAGGTCAGGGCCCGGGAGTGCTGCTTCATGCCAAGTTTATAAACAGAGCAGTGTTTCCAGATGGCCACTGGCTCCAGCCTGGCTAGCAGGTTGATTGGGACCAGAATAACAACAGGTGGAGAACAGACAATGAATTCCTTGACACTTATTTTACTCCCTCTGCTTTTTCCCCCATTCCCTCCTCCCTGCAGCCACCACAGCTACCACCAGCAGACCTTCAAGCTCTTGAATCAGGGCAGGGAGCCGGGACACAGGGGAGGCAGAGAGGAGGAGGAGGAATGATGAAAGAAAGAGAAAGTGACTTCCTTGACCAGAGTAATGGCAGGGCAGGAAAGGCTACATACGCTGCTACCTCCCTGCCATCCATTACTGCTGCTGTTAATTAAGGTGTCCTTCAACTGCTCATGGAAAAGCCCTCAGAGAAGAAATACAGAGAATAAACAAGATGCCTTGGACAAATAGAGAAAATTATAAGATTGATTTAACAATGCTCCTCAGGCAATTGTTTGCTCTCAGTTTTTGGCAAGGCAGCCTGGGCCACCAAGCCCACTGGCAGCGACGACACATCTTCAGTCACAGGGAGCTCCATACTCTATTTTTCCAGACAGAGCTGCTCTCCCCCAGGCTCCGGTTTGCTAACCCCCCCTCCCAGGCTCCTGCCCTTCCCAGTCTCCCCAGCCTCCTCCGAGCTGATGTTTTCTTCCCACTCTCCACACCAAGTTCGCACTTTCCTCGTCAAAAGTTTTTTATAGAAATGACAGGGGCCAGGAAAAGCGGTTCTGCAAGGCAGTAGCAGAGGTGCTTTTCTTTCTATTTCCTTGCTCTTCCCAGTGCGCTTGGGGGAGTTGTTCGGCACAAGTGCATTGCTCCGAATGACAGGGTATAGGGCGTATCAAAAGGTGGCTGCAGATGACACAAAACTGCAGTAGGTTCAGACTCAGGAGAAGCCTCACTCCAGCTGAAAGATAAAGTGGTGTAACATAAGCAGACAACAGCCTTGATTTTGGGCCTACAGTAACATGAAGGCAAGCTTTATGTGCATACACAGGCAACCCCTACTATCATATTGCTCCTGGTAATTCCCAAAAGGAAGGCAGATCCTGGGAACAAACGGCAGAGAAAGAGCCAGGGTCAGAGGAGCAAAGCTAAACTTTATATGCCCAGGCTGCTTCAAGCTGTGGTAAAACTTTCAGGAAGGCGTGAACAATAACCCACCAGGAGGCATTTGCAACCACGCATTTTGGTTCTGGTGGCTGTGACTGCCACCTCCTCTGTCCCCAAAGAGAGCACTGGGATGCAAGAGTTGGATCCAGTTCCAGCTGCACGCTGGGGTGCCAAGGCTGCTCCTCCTCCTCCTCACTGAATCTCCCAGGGATGTAAGGATCTCCCAGGATTTCAGAAAGCCGTATGACTGGGAGCTCAACTTCAGGAGAAGGAGAGGGGGAAAAGGGAGTGAAAGGCAAAATAATGAGCAGAAATAAGGAGAAACAGTTAGTCTTCCAGATGAATTCATTTTATATTACCAAACTGCAAATGTTCCTATTTCCCTGCCTGGCCCAGTTTTGTGCTCCTTAGGGTAAGACAGCAGAACTGTTAAGAAGCAAAACTGTAAATGATAAAAAAGCACTATAATCTCAAGTGAATTAATGAATAATGAGACTAAAATATTGAAACTGCTGGACATGACTCATCAGGATAGGCTCTAAGAACTTGCTATACACAAGAGAAAGAAAAAAAGGGTAAAATTTTCTATCCATTTCCCACTTGTGCTTACGCTCTCCAGATGGCTAAATTTAAACTCAGATGAATACCCCAGAAATAAACCCATAGAGAAGTATTAGGATTACAAAATTAAAAGCTGCAGTCTGAAAAATATATTCCTTAAAAATTCAACGGCTGCCTTAAGCAGAATGTTATCCAAAGTTGATAATTAACCCAAGACTCCAAAGTGAACTGTTTATTTTCTTTCTATTTGCTGCACTCCTCACACTTAAATAAATTCAAAAGGCAGTGAAATGGCATACACAGTCTCCTCTGTTCAAATAAAGTGATTAGTAAACTGTCTGAATTGCTTACATGGGTAAAGCAGACAGGATTTGCCCCATTCATTATTAATAGCATATTTTCTTATTTGTTACGTTATATTCAGGTCCTTAATGTCTGACACGTAGTCTTGGATTGTCTATAAAATACCCCCAAAAAACCATTTTTAGAACAAGTGCCAGTACGAAGGTGAACTGAAATTTAATAGGACCACAATTTGCTGCTACTCCAAAAGCTCTTATATAAACGCTGTGTGAAAAGTGAACATCATTTAAAAAGCATTTGCTAATATTTGCAATGCAAAAGACTTCAAATTCTTGCATATGAATACCTGGAAGCAGATTTGGAAGCATTTAGAGGTTTTCATGAATGTCAGCAAATTGTTAACAGGTTTTTATTTTCCTGGAGAAATTTCATGACTAGTCTTAGCTGTCAAATTTTATACTGCATTAGTTCTACATCTACAAATAAACACAAAAACATATTAAGCCAGTTAAAAAATCTTTGCACTTGTAAAGCTCCTTATATCTCAGGATCTCAAAATACTTTAAACAAACATTGTGCCTAATCCTAAGGATTGGTTTAAATGAGGTCACTCAGCACCTCTGAAGTAGATGCTTAGGGTATTTTGCCAGAGTGAACGTTTAAGATAGATCATTTTATGGCAATAGGGTAAGCTCCAACATTTTGGAGGTTCTCCCAGTTTCAGACTGTAAATTCCTTGGGGCAGAGAATGGCTTCGACTATATGCTCAGGCAGTAGAGTCTTGATTTTACTGGGAATTCTGAGATGGAAGTAGAATAATAAAGAAATAGAATAGGATGTGTCAAGATGCTTACTGAAGCAGGATTTCGGTCTGATCAAATATGGTAATTGTTATGTTCGTGTGATTTCCAAAATTCTACTTATGCACATTGTGCAATAATGCTTGTGGAGCGTTATTGGGCTCATTTCTCATGTGCCACTAACACTACAGCTTTTGGCACAGTACTGTGGTTTGTATAACACAAAAACATTAGGCCATGCCTTTCGTGTCGCTGGTCCTGTGTTGTACAGAAATCTGTGTACCAGGTTTTTCAAAAAGTAATTCAGTGTTTCTCCTGAATGGAATTATCCAGCTCTGACGTACCAAAACCAGGATAAGTAAACTCAACAGTTGACTGTGTACAAGGGCAATGACAGAAAGCAAATGACATTTGTATTTTAAACCAATAAAGAACAGCTTTCACTAGGTGGAAAACTGAATATAAAAAGGCCTAAGAATCAGACGTAAGTGATTATTTTAAGGAGAAAGAGTTGATGTCCACATGAACACAGTACGGTAAGTAGATGTTCTTGTTCTGGATGTGGCTCCTTGTGCCTTTTCACACCCAGGAGCACAGTGGGAAATGCCAAGGAGTCTGGCTTCAGTCACTGGCTCAGATATCAAGTTAAGCTTGAAAGATCAAGTTCTGTGAATCCACATTTCAGAAGCTTTATATGTAAATGTAAGCAGAAGGATTCATCTCACCTAAGATCCTAAGTCTTAAAGTTAAGCATCTACTGGAAGATGCTTAGATTACAGGTGCTTCTTCTATAATCAGCAGAGACAGACATCTCCACAAGCATCTTTAGTGGAAGGATCTCTCACTTGCACACTGTTGACTGTAGAAGGAGTTCAGAAAAATAAGAGAGCTAGACATATAACTTTTAGATGCTAAAATAAATTCTGCTCCAAGCATGGGAACAGATTTTTGGACTTTGCCAAAGATTAAGCTCTTCACACAGACATTGCTGTTGAGACATACTGGTGCAACAGCATTTTCAAATGTGAACATTTCTGAACATTCCCGCTGTAGAGAGATTACATAAATGCTTCCTGAAATGTAGCTTATTAGCTTATTTAGAAGTGAGGCACATACCTGAGCTAATGTTCTTTCAAAAAAAAAAAAAAAAATCCAGCTAAGCTTCTCTTCACATAACTTTTGAAACAACTCAAACCAGAATGAAGTTATTTTTCCCTTCAAAAAGTTGGCACAGTAGTGAAAAGACTTGTGTGGAGAAGGTGAGAAATACCATTTCTAACTGCTGAGAAAACCAAGTAAACTGTCCGTAGTGACAACCCATATTCAGTGACTGTGATTATTTATTATGCTAGTCTGACCTGCTACTTTAAGCCAATCATACAGGCAAAGCTGTGACTGAAGATGGGAGAACACACAAATATTGTTCATAAATGCTCCTCTATTTATTTTTTTTTTAATTAAATTGGAACTCATGCTTTTGCAGTTATGGAGTCCACTCACAAATATTCAAGTAGTTGGGTGCACTCTCCTGAGCCTTCAGAGACAGAAAAGTACGACCCTGTAAGAGGAGCGTTGGAAGGCCTCTGAACAGTTTTACATATACAGACCCCTCATAAAAGCTTTTTTTCAGGAAGCACCTTACAAATTCAAATAAACACGCAGAAGATGAGTTAAACAGACTGGGTGAATAAGTTAGCGTCACTTGATGGTGCCCAGTGGCTACTACTCTGAAAAGCAGACTACAACTTTGGGCATTAAGCTATCAGATTTCTGGACTTTTGCCAGATAGAATCCAAATTCCCTGGGCAAAGAGGCACAACACAGTCTCAGCAGGACACCATAGTCCATCCCAGATGGTCTGAGAACTACTCAGTAGGCACACCACGTCCTGGAGATAAGTCTGGCACCTACCCCAGTTTGTATGTTTTGAAAGGTGCATAAATGCTATAAGCAATTTCCTTGCAAGGAGTCCTGCTAATGAATACAACATTAATTAATAACAGACATTTTTCTGCCATGTTTTCTATGTAGGAACTCAATCACGTCACCTCACACTGTTTTGCTTTTCTATTCTCTGCCTTGACCTTAGCAAAGCCTTTGATTCAGTATCACACAGCATTCTCCTGGGGAAGCTGGCAGCTCATGGATTGGACCGGCACACTCTTTGCTGGGTTGGAAACTGGTTGGAAGGACACGCCCAGAGAGTTGTGGTGAATGGTGTTAAATCTAGTTGACAACCGGTCACTAGCAGTGTTCCCCAGGGCTCAGTCTTGGGGCCGGCACTGTTCAGCCTCTTTATTGATGACCTGGATGAGGGGATAGAGTGCACCCTCAGTAAGTTTGCAGATGACACCAAACTGGGAGGCAGTGTCAGTCTGCTTGAGGGTAGGGTGGCTCTCCAGAGAGATCTGGACAGGTTGGATCAATGGGCCGAGGACAACTGTATGAGATTTAACAAGGCCAAGTGCCGGGTCCTGCACTTTGGCCACAACAACCCCAGGCAGCACTACAGGCTTGGGGCGGAGCGGCTGGAGAGCTGCCTGGCAGAGAAGGACCTGGGGGTTCTGGTTGACAGCCGACTCAACATGAGCCAGCAGTGTGCCCAGATGGCCAAGAAAGCCAATGGCATCCTGGCCTGCATCAGGAATGGTGTGGCCAGCAGGAGTAGGGAAGTGATAGTCCCCTGTACTCGGCTCTGGTCAGGCCTCACCTCGAGTCCTGTGTCCAGTTTTGGGCCCCTCAATA